>JAJJLS010000002.1:0-22535 GCA_023783355.1 Polyplastron multivesiculatum
CCCAATCCCCAATCCCCAATCCCCAATCCCCAATATTTAATTTAACTAATTTATTATAATATAATAAGAAAAAAAATATTAGATTTAAATATATAATTAGAAATAATTTATAATAATAAATTAAATTGTAAATAATATTATTTAAGATTTAATTAAAATTAATTATAAAATTTATTTTATGCTGCAGTTGCAGAAGAAACATTACGTATTTGCCCATCAGCCATTCTATAAAGATTATTAAACTTTGTATCAAAATCATTTTGATTAAGGCCAGCATCGGTAATCCTTGATTTTAAATTATTTAATTGATTTTTGAGTTCTGAGTCTGCATTTCTACCTAAACATTTAGCTCTAATAGCATTAAATAAATTTAGATATTTATTATTAAAAGCATCCCAATTAGATATATTGTTAATATTAGATAAGGCATTTTGATCTTCCTTAGATAAAGAGGCCTGTTTTCTTTCATTTCCATAATTATCAATTATATAAGTAATACCAGGGCATCCTCTTGAAAATGGACATCCAACTGATTCATCTCCTCCACTTCCTATAATATAAGTAGAAACATAACTATATTGCAATCCATATTGTTGAACCCTTCTATCAGATTCATCTATACTTCCTGTGTTAACATGTCCATCTGTGACAATTATAAGATGTTCAAAATTTTCATTTTTTGTATCTCTTCCTATGTCAGCGATTAAATGACTAGCTGTTCCACCTTCTCCTCTTCTACTATTTATAAAATTATCCATATCATTTTCATTTTTATAAGAATAATTACTTGCCCAAGTATAAAATTTATCACCTCTTGAATTATTATAAAATTTTAATCTTAATTCATGTAATTTTCTAAAATAGTTTTCACAACCTTTAACAGATCCAGAACTATCAACTGCAAATAGAGTTTTCATATTTTCAGGTAAAGTTATATTTTTAGGTCTTTCTTTAAAACCATTCCATTTATCTTCCCAATTTATTTGTATATCAATAGCTTTAGGTCTATAATCACTTCCATCTTTACATTTATCCCTTTGTTGATGTTTTTCAGGAGCTCCCAACCAAGAAACAATATTTTGAATATATCTTGGAGTTCCTTTTGTTCCCATTTCTAAGAAAAATTTAGTATATGAGCAATCAACAACAATATCTCCTTTATCATCATTTGAAGAATAAAAGACAGAATTAAATCCTCCCTCAGAGTCTTTTGAAAATGGAACAAATGGTAATAATAATTTAGGATCTGTAATCATTTTAAATTCTTCATTTTTTCCATAATATAATAAATCGTCATCAGTTGGCTTTTCTACAAAATATGAAATTGTTTTTCCTTCATAAATATCATGTAAACTATGTGAAATTATATTTCTTGCATAATTATCAATCATTTGAATTTTTCTATTAAAAGTAGCATTATTAACTAAATTTCCAGTATCATCTCCATATATGGTTTGCATCCCTGGATGATTTCCTGCTACTCTGAAATTAGAATTAGGGAATAATTTTTCTAATAAAATATTAATTTGGTAAGTAAATGGGGCATTATCAGCAAAAAGTCCTAAACCTCCCCCATTTTCCCAAAATTGTTTTATAACATTTATAAATTGGCCGAATAAATATGGGTCGTCATTAGCATTAGGTAATTCTGGATATGGCTCTCCACTCATTATAATACAGGCATAATAATCACAACAATCTTTTTTATTTCCAGGTTGAGTTAATTTTTGAATTGCATCTTTATAATTTATAACTACTTCAGCTTGTATTCCAGTATAATCTATTGATGATTGTATACATTCAGAATTATCACTTGATTTAGTTATATAATTATAAGATAGTCTTTCATCTTCATTTTCATTCATTCCGTAAGAATAAGGCATTACTATTAATAATTTTTGACCTTCGAAATAATTTTTTTCATACATACCATAATTATGCACAGAAAATTTACCATCTCCTGTTAATTCTTCTTCTTTTGCATCTGGTGGTATTTCCATTTGATAATAATCATATCCACTTAACTCTACTGGAATATTCATTAATTCATTTTTTAATTGTTTATATTTTGGATTTTTTTGAGAATCTTCTATATCTTGGTCAATAAAACTAATTTTGAGTTCTGAAAGATTATATTTCATAGTTGAATTATTTAAAGAAGCACTAGAAAAACATGAAGCAATTCCTTGAATTAATTTATCAGGATTTAAAGAATAAATTATACTAGGGAATAGTTTTTCTATACCAATAGGAGAAATCCCTACTCCAATTCCAAAAATATTTAGACCTTTAGCCATACAAAAAAGAACATTTTTTATAATTCTTTGGGTTTCAGATAAAGAAAAAAGTCCATCAGTGACAACAAATAAGAAATCAGGATGTTCACTTTTTCTTGAATTATGAAGATTATATGCTGCTTTTATAGCTGAAGCTAAATCAACATTTTTATCATTTTTATTAAGGAGTTCGAATATAATTGGCCAAATTGGAGATTTATCAGAAAGAATATCCAATGAATTTTTTTCTGAACATACTATAAATGGATTTGGATTACCTGTTATTATTAAGTCAAAACAAGGTAAATCAATTGCTCCTAAAGCACTTAATAACATTTGTATTGTATTCCATGTGTGTTGGTTTGATAAAGGACTAAAGCAAGATAAAGAAGAATCAATTATAACAGTAACTCCATAATTTTTAATAAATCCATCACCTAATTCTCGATAAATTCTTGGATTCGGAGTTGGATTAAGGAAATATTTTATTAATTCATTAACATCAATATGAGTACCAACATCTGTTAATATTGTTTGAGTTGCTAAATTTGGTTTAAATATCAATTCAAGAAGAGATAAATTTATTTTTTCTTTTCTTATTTTAAAGTTTCTAATTAATTTTCTAAATTTATTTTTTATATCATTATTAATTGGATTTTGAACTCTTAAAATAGATCCTATATTTTTTGAAATTTCTTGATATTCTTTTTTATCCATTTTTGGAACGGCTTCTTGTAATGATGGTAATTTAATTTTTTTAATATATGGTTCTTCTTTTATATCTCTAAGATTATTATCAGATATCATTTTTTCAAAATTTGTAAATAAATTATTTTCTAATTCATCCTCAAAAAAATTTTGCATTTGAGGTAATGAATTTACTTCAAATATAGATTTTTCTGTTTTACTATTATTATCTTTATCTTTATATCTTCTTAAAATACTTAATATTTTTCTAATATATAACATTACATTATTTTCATTTATTTCATAAACATTATTTTTTTTAATATATAATCTATCTTTATACATTTCTATAATTTCAACAGGTAATTTTTCCAATTTACATTTTTTTCCAAAATTTTCCCAAAATTCTGTCAAAAATTTTGATTGTTTTGGCTTAATAGACATAGGTTTCGAAAAAATAAATGCAAAAGAATGATTAGGATTAGTAAATATTTTCTCTTTCCATTGATCAAATAAAGCAAATTCTTCATCTAGTCCATTTGTAAACATATAAAATACTCTATGAGCATTTTCATCTAAAGTTTTAAATTTATCAGTGGCTGTTTTAATACAAGAAGCAATATTAGTATTGCATCTTTTTATAAAGATACAATCTAAAGCTTTTTGTAAATTTTCTATAGAATGTTCTTCTTCTAATTCTTTAATAACTGCTTTAAATCCACTATCTCCTACAACAGAAATTAAATATGGTATTTCCAAAGAATATAAAACAGTAGTCAAAGCACATACTTGTAACATAACATAAAATTTTTCCTCGTCTCCAATTGTTCTTGCACAATCTAATAAAATATTTACTTCTAAATTTTTATAAGGAATTTCATATGTTAAATTTAATTGAGAAACAGATAAAAACATTTTATTAGATAAAAATTCACTACTTTCTAATAATTTATTTATAGTTGAATTTTCATTTATTTTTATTGTCTCTTTTAAAAATTCTTTTAATTTATCAGAATAAAATAATTTATCTAATTTTCCTTCTCTTTCAGTGACTTCATCAAGTTTTAATTTTTTTTTATTTATTTTTTTCATTTTCTCAATAACTCTATTTGTTTCTTTTTCCACATCAAAATTTTGCCCTTCAAAGTTTTTTCCAGTAATTACAACTTTTTTATCTTCAGCTTTTTTTTTGATCCATCCCTTTTTTGGTTTATTTTTATTATCATGTTTATTAAAATTGAGTAATTGTTGGGTAACTTCAGGAGGATCTTCTAAAAATGTATATACCTTTTGAATTTCTTTGTTAATTTTTGCCTTAGGCAAAGGTATTTTTTGCTCAACACTACTTTTTTTTTTAATATTTTTTTTGCTTTCTTTTTTTTTAATTTGTTTTTTATTTGTTTGTTGATTTGTTCTTTTGTACAAGCTTTCATATTCTAAATTCATTAATTGAGATTCTTGTATTGATTTAATTCCAGTTTTGGTATACATCATTCTACTTGCTTTACCTGTATTAATATTTGCTGAAGAAGATAAATCATTATATTCAACTTCGAAATTACTTGAACTTATTGTAAATTTATCCTTTTCTGGTAATATTATAAAATCTTGGATTTGATTATTATCATTATTTTCCAATTTTTTTATTAATTTTTGTATATTTTTCTCTTTTGAAAAATCTACTCCTGAATTATATAATTTTGAAAGCATAATTTCAAAAGATTTTTGATATTCTTCAATTCTTGGAGAAATTAAAGAAAAATTATAATTATTTAAAATTTCGTACAAATTGAACAATTCCGAGAGTATATTTATAGATTTTGATATTTGCTCATCTTTTTTACTTATAAAAGAATATCTTATAAAAGCAGGAAGCATTTGAGTTTTTAATATACAACTACCTAAATGTTCCATCAATGAATTTATTGAATATATATTTGGTTTAATAATATCTTCTATTTCAATTTCATCAATTGCATTCGATTTATTATTTATATTCTCAAGATTAATTGATTTAGTTGGTGTAGTACTTATATCAACACTTTCAATGTTTTCATCTATTATTAAAAATTTATCAGCTATTATTGAATCTATTTTTTTATAATTATTATCTAAATCTTTTTCTTTATTTCTTTCTTCTTCTTCTGATTTTAGTACATCTTGTAAAATCTTTTCGATGTCTTGAGATAATTTTCCAATAGAATCGATTTTTGACATCTCTTTAATATTTGGAGTATATGAATAATATTTATTTTTTAATTCTTCATTTTTATTATTTATAGTATTTAAATCAACAAGAGATAAATTAATTTTATTATCATTGTTTTCTATTTCAGTCATTTTATTTGTAAAAATATAATAAAGTTTAAATATTAAATTATATTTATTTTCATTGAATTCTTTCCATTTTTCTTTATCCCAGCTATCTATATTATCAATATTATTTAAAATAAAAGTTATTTCATCATTTATTTGATCTTTAATAGAATCAGGGAAATATTTTTTAAAAGAATTAAGAGTAGATTTTGTTTTTTCAAAAATTAAATAAGCAAAATATGAAAAAGTAAAATTATATTTTTTTATGTTTTGAAATCTTTTTAAAATATCTAAAGTGTAATTATTTTTCATATAATTAAATATATTTGTTAAATCAATTGTTTTTTCATTCTTTTTTCTAAAATCATTATTATTATAAATTTTGTTTAAATTTTCATATGTTTCAGGAAAATGTTTTTTTAAATATTGAATGAATTTTTCTTCATCAATAATTTCTTTATGATAATAATTATAAATTTTAAATTCCAAATATTTGTTTTTCAAGGATTCTAATTTATTATAAGTCGAAAATAAAATATTATCACTTTCATATTCTCTAATTAGAGGATACCATTCATTTTCACAGATTCCAAAAAGTGCAAAATTATTAATTCGACGATAATATCGACTTTTCCATGAATCAAAAAATCCACTATTAAATGAACTTTCTTGATCATTTTTGTTTTCAGATTCAGATATTTCCCCTTCTTCAGAGATGAAAAATCTTTTATTATTTTTTGGTAATGGTTCCAATATATAATTATAATTATATCCCTCCGGTATTTTTTTATATTTTACTAATTGGAAATTCCAATGTCCAAAAGGACAAACATATATCCCTTCTTTTTTAAATTCCTTTTTATCTTGAATTTTTTCCCATCGAATAGTTTGATCAAAAATATTATAAAGACATTTATATGTATCAATTTCTTCTAAATTAAAATCATTACAATTAAAATCTTTTTTTACTATTTCTATTTTATTAATTATTCCTTCAAATTCACAAATAATACTACCAATTTTAGAAAATATAATATTTCCACAATCTATTTTAATTTTACAACTCAATTCTGTTTTAAGTTTATTAATTACTATCTTTTTTTCTTCAAATTCAAAATTTACATTTTTTTTCTCATATTCGTTAGTTTCAGTTTTTATAATTACACTAATTTCTTTATTTTTATAAGGAATACTTATTAGTAAATATAAATTTATTTCAATGATATTATTAGGTAAATATTTTATGAAATTTTCATGATTAGAATTTGATGTAGGAAGTAAAAGTTCTAATTTATTTGTAATATAATTATGAGTCAAAAAGTCATATATTTGAAAACTATAATTAATCGGCATTGTTACACTATCTATTATTATAGGAATTTTATAATCTTTACTTAAATATATTTCTATTTTACAATTAATTCTTTTTGCTTCATTATTCTCAATTTCAGGCAAAAATACATTTAAAGTATCATTTTCTAAAATAAGTTTAGGTTCTTTGGATGTATTTCCCTCTAAAGATTCTATTCTTGTTTTCATTTCAATATTATCTGATTTAATATAATTTTGAATTTTAAAAATTATTTTTTCTTTTGAAAAAAATTGATATGCTTTTAAATAATAATTTCCTTTAATAAATTCTAATTTATAATTTTCACATGATAATAATAATTCAATTGGTACTGTTAATATTTTCATTTCTATTTCTACTTCACAATTACTGTTTCCTGCTGTTAATTTTAAATTTCTTTTTATTATTTGATTTTCTATTTTACCCTTTTCATTACTATTAGGTATGTATATTTCAATTTGAATTGGTTCTTTAGATTGAATATAATTTTTACTTTCATAAATTTATATATATCTTTGTTTTTTCTATTAATATGAATAATGTCTTTAATTTCAAATGGTTTTTCTTCAATCTTTTTTATATATTTTATATTATTTTTGTCTTCTTCATTTTGATTATTATCTTTATTTTCTTCTTCTTCAGGATTTATTTCTTTAAGATTTTCATCTTCTTCCTCAGGATTTATTTCATTAAGATTTTTCATCTTCTTCAACATTATTTTCTTCATTTTCTTTTTCTTATTATTAATATCTATCTCATTTTCTTCAATTTTTTTTTTGTTTTCATTTTTTTCTTCAATAATATCAGGAAATTCTTCTATTTCAGCTGAAATATTTTCATCCACCAAAGATACAATATTTAATATAATAGGTTTTGAATAAAATATAGGGCAAAATGGTCCTTTTTGGAACGTTATTTTTTTATAATTGCATCTTAATATTCCATCTTTTTTGCTTATTGTAGGCATTGATAACAAAGACGAATCAGCATTTAAATTATCATAGTCTATATGGAGAATATTTACCTCAGGTAATAAAGGCATATCAAAATTATTGATAAATATTTGATTTAACTTATTTGATAAATCATTAGGAATTATTCCTAAATTTGCCTTAAATTCATCAGAAAAAATTTTAAATTCTTTATTTATTGAAAGAATATATTTCTCAAATTCTGATTTTATAGAAGTTATTTTTGTAAAATCAGCATTTTTATTATCTTTTATATCAAAGTAATGATTTAAATTATCACTATCTTTTTTGAATTTATTTTTTATTTCAACTAATTCCATATTTTCAAAATATCCATTTTTTATTAATTCTATTTTTTCTTTCATATTTAATAATAACTCTTTTAGAGCATTTATTGAAATGGATATTTCTTCTAAAGTTTTACCTTTAAAAGATACTTTTGGATAATCTTCTTTTTTTAATTTTATAAAATCTTTCAAAATTTTTTTATGTAATTTATCATTTTTTTCAAATTTTAATCTTTTTATTTCTACTTTTTCAGCCTTATCAAATTTAATATAATCTCCAATTTTATCTATAATATTTACTTCATAAGGATTTTTATTTTTTTTTTTATTTTTTTTTTTTTTTCCTTTTTTATTTCCCAATATCAATATTGATAATTTTCCTTTAAATTCATCTGTTATTTCATCAATTATAAAAAACAAATTATTATCTTTGACTATATTAATTTTTTGCTCATATTTTATTTGCAAGTTTTGTTCATTGTTGAAAGGTATTTTCCAATAAGTAATTGTTTCATCTCCATCTTTTTCATATAAATCATTATATTTCTCAATATTATCTTTAGCCTTTTTAAATTGGTCAATACATTTCGGATCTATTTGAATATCACATTGTATTTTATTTTTATCTTTTTTTAATAGGTTATCATATTCCTTATTATATGTTTCTAGTTTTGTTTCTATATCTTTGATTACTTTCTCAATTTCTTCTTTTTCTTTTTCTTCTTTATAATTTTCTTCTATTTTATTTACAGTTTCTTTTATTTGTTTCATATATTCCGGAATTTTAATGCTAAATTCTTCCAAATTTTTCTCTAAATCTTTGAATTTATTTTGAAATAAATTTTTGCTTTTACTTGAATATTCGTTATTTATTATATTTTTAAAGTATTTTTTAGGAGAATCAATTAATTTTAATATATTTTTATTTGATTTTTTTATATCTTCAGATAAAATATTATCAATATTTCCTTCAAATGATTCATCTAATAGTTCGAAATAGATTTTTTTTATTAAATTTTGGATTTTTTCTTTTAAATCTCCATCAGCAACTAATTTTTCTAATAAACTATTAAAAAAAGGGTAAAAAAGACGTACATTTGGTTTTTCAATTTCATTTGGAATTACCTCTAAAATTAAATTAAGCCAAGAATCATCTAATTCAGTTCCTTTTCCTTCATTAATTTTAGTTTCTATTTTTTCTCTTACTTCTGATGTAATTTCCTCACAAAATGGATTCATGGTATTTTCATAATGAATACAATTAACTGCAGACATATTTCTAATCAAAAATACCCAAACAGGTATATATATATCATCTTTCTGAGGTCTAAATAATTCATTTATATCTTCATTAGTCAATTTTGAATTTATTAAACTTTTTAAAAGTGGTAAATTTTTAATTATATAATATTTAAAAGACGGATTTATTTTCTGAGGAAGTAATGCTTCAATATCTATTCTTTTATTGTCTTTTTTATTAAATATAATCATATCATCGAAATTCATTTGTAGTTTTGTTGATTCTTTTTTTATTTTAATAATTTCATCAATATATTTAGATAATTTTATTGCATTAATCATTCTTTCAAGTACTTTTTCATTTTTTCCATTTTTTTCATTTTTGAATTTTTCTATTAATTCATCACATTTGTCTGGTAGATCTTCTTCATAATTTTTCATAAATTCCCTATACATTATTTTGGCCGTAAACACACAAATGTCACAAATATTATCTAAATTTTTATTTTTAACTTCTTCTATTACTTCTTTATATAATCTATTCATTTTTACTGAAATATTAATATCATCAAAAATAGGTCCTGCAACATATTCATTATTTTCATTGTATTTAAAAAATAAATAAACAATATCTATTGGTTCAAAATTTGGTTCTATTATTTTTGTTGTCAAAGAATATTCTGATGCAATCTGATAAGTAAATCCATATTCTTCATCAGTTATTAAATTTCTTTGAGATTTGCTATCTAAATCTGAAATAAAATTTTTGAAAGTAAATTGATCAATTCTATCATTCCATAATTTAAGGATTAATTGAGCTCTGAACATACTTTTAATTGTTTTACGATTTTCTGTATCTAATGCTTCATTTCCTAAAGAATATATATATTTTAACAAAGGTCTCAACCCCAAATTTTCTATTTGTGTCCCATATCTCATTCTTTCTTTGTTTTCTTTTGCATTTAATATTTTTTGTTCCAATTCATTACACGTTGCATAATATAACATATTTTTATATAATTTTATAGTTTTTGAATCCTCTTCTATCTTTATTTTTATTTTTGGTTTTAACCAATCTAAATCATTTTTTTTCAAAGAAGAATTTTTTTCTTTTGAATATATTTTAAGATCTTTTATTTCTTTTTCTATTAATACTGTATCTTTTAATATTATATCTAATTTCTCCTTTAATAACTTATTTATTTTTTCAATAATAACCCCTTTATATACTTCCAATCCACCTCCTTCTAAATTCAAACTTGAGACTTCATTTCTTAATTTAATTAAATTTTTTTCAGCTTTTTTCAGTTCTGCACTTTTTTTCTCGGTTTCAATTTTTTCATTCAAATCATCCAAATAATTATTTAATATATTTTTAAATTTTTCTATATTTTCTTCTGGCCAAGAAAAGTCTTTTAATTTATTTAAATTTGATATTTCTTCTTCTACTTTTTTAATTAAACTTTTATATTCTTCTTCTCTTAAATTTTTTTTTAATTTATCTCCGATTAAATCTTTCCAAAGGAAACTATTCTCATTATAAAAAAAACTTGTTTTATTTGTAAATTCAATATACTCATCTATTTTTGATATATCATTTATCTTGTCATAAAAATATTCTTTAATAATAAATAATATTTCTCGTTCAAATGGTAGTAAATTTGCAATTATATATTCTAAAGTATTTGAATCATTTTTAAATGAAAAAAGAAATGTCCAAATTTTTGGAATTATACTATTATTAGTCAAAAATAAATTAGAAGTTAAAAATTTTTTATCGCTAATTAATTCATTATTTTCATTTTTGAAAGTTGTAATATAACTTTTAATTGTAGTACTATCTAGGTTTATTATTATTCCTGAATATTTCTTGAAAAAATTTATAAATAATATTGATTTTTCTTTGTTAACATTTTCAATTTTTTTAATTAATTTAATTTCAGATATTTCTCCTGATTTTGATTTATAATATTTAAGCATAGTACCTATTGATAAATATATATTTTTAGTTTCATTCAATTTTAAAACAGGTAAAATCCTATCATATTGCCTATTTTTAAAAATAAAACGAAATTCTTCATTATCAATTATAAAAATAAAATTAGTTTTATTTTTATATAATTCTGCCATTAATTTTATATAATAATAAGCAATTTCAAAATCAATTCCTTTGCATTTTTCAATGAATATATTAAAAGGGAAAAGTTCATCTATATAATTTAAAAAATAGTGATATTCTTGAGAAAAAGAAATAAATTCTTTTAAAGCACTTTTTTTTTTATTATATATAAGAGAATTTAATTTTAATAGAAATTGAGTTAAGTTTGAGTCGTGTAAAATTGGATTTAGATTATATCCGAAATTTTCTATTCCTTTATTGGTTAAACCTTCTAATAATCTGAATTTTAATAAAATTGGCTTTAAAGCATCTATTCTTAGCAATTGATCTGAATTTATTTTTTGTCCTTTGTTTTCTACTTTTATTGAGCCTATATTTTCTAATATTTGATCATAAAAATTATATACTATTTTAATTTGATAAAATGAATAAAGTGATTCTTTTGATAATTCGGAATAATTTAATAAATTCAAAGTATCTTCTATTTGATCTTTGATGTATTTTATGTTTTCTTCCTCTATAGGAACATCTAAGCATTCTTTGACAAAATCACCAAAATTAAAATTATATTGAGATGTTTTATTTGTAGAAGAATTTTGAATTTGCACTAAGCATGTCATTATTTTTGGAAACAAATCTTCAACAGAAATATCATTTGTGGTTAAAATTGAATCCTTGCAATCTCTAAATGCATTGCATATTTCATTTTTATATCTAACCTTACTATAATAATCATTTTTTACATTTTGTTTCTCAATTGGAATATCAATAAATGGATTGAAATAATAAAAATTCAAAATGGCTTTTATCCAAATCATAGTTTCATCTATATTAGTATCATCGATCTTTTTAAACATATTTTTATTTTGATCTGTCGTAATAAATGCTAAATTTCTAGGAGTAATTTTTATACCTCCGGCCATTTGATCTAAATGATTTTCGCTTATTTTTGATGCAATCATGTGAGATGCAGCTAATTTTGAACTCAATTTATTCCAAGCATTTTTATCTGCTCTTTTACTTAATTTAATAGAATTATAAATAATTGTTGCTGAGTCTGATTGACAATGATCCATTGATGGTAAAGTAAAAGATACACATTTATTAAATAATATTGGCTCAAGAATTTTTGAACCTTTATTAAAGGGATTATAAATTATAAAAAGTTGGAAATTTTCTTTGATATTATTAGAATTAATATATATTCCTTTTCCTGATTCAAAGATACTTAATTCTGGATTTTCTCCACAAAGAGGGGCTATTTTTTCGGGAATTTGGGATGGAGCCATCTCAATTCCATCTAATATAACCCATTTTCCTTTATTTTTCATTATTGAATCAATAAACACAGAATCAATATGGGTAAATCTACTAGGAGGAGAAATAATAATAAAAATTGTTCTTCTTGCTTCCTTTAATTTTTTAATTGTTTTTTTATCAAGTTCTTCATTTTCTTTTAATTTTTTATTTATTTTTTTAATTATTTTTTTATAATCATTAAAATTCATTTCTTTATTAAAATCTTTTTTTTTAAATTTAATTAAATTTTTTATATTATTATATTCTTCATATAATTTTTCTTTTTCATTTTCATCAAATTCTTCCTTTATAAAATCTTCATCTTTTTCATTTTCATTTCCAGGATAAATGATACTCGAAATTGTACTTTTAGCATCTTTTAATTTTAAAATAGTTTCTTCGTCTAGTTTATTTTTTAATTTTTTGTCAATTTTTGCAATTATTTGTTTATAATCATTTAAATCCATATCATTAAATGCTTTTTGCTTTTTATTTTTTTTTAATTTTATTAAATCTTTTATTTTATTAAATGATTCACAAATTTTCTCTTTTTCCTTATTATCAAATTCTCCTTTTATGATTTCTTGACCAGTTAATATAGACATTCCAGTATTTGAATTCATTTGATATAAATTTGTTTCTTGTCCCAGTAAAGTTGCTAATACACTTAAAAGATATGATTTCCCTGAAGCTGTAGGCCCTTGAATTATAGGGGTCTTTTTTGAAATTATACAACAAACAAGGAATATAAAACAGTGCTTTTGAGATTTTGTTAAAGTATTAAATAATTTTATATTTTTATCAATTTTTTTTATTATTTTAGGGTTATTCACTTTTACTCTTATTGATTGTTTGGCTTCTTTATCTAATTTTATAAATAAATGTTTTTTATCTTCATCATAATCAATAATAGGTAAAAATTCTATATTTTTTACAAAATTTAATTTTTCTGTTATTTTATTTATATTTTCCTCTTGTGTAAAATGATAAACAAATATAAATAATTGTATAAGAGAACTATTTATTTGTGGAACTGATTCTCTAAAATCAATATATTTTTTAATATCATTTAAAGTAAATGGAGTTTCATTTGAAGTTTCATTCGAAAATATTTTTACTTCTATAAATTTTTTGGCAAAATCTTCTGCTTCTAATTCTTTAGCCTTTTGAAAATATTCTTCAAATTGTTTTTTAATTTCTAAATATTTAAAATCTTTTTTATTTTTTGCTTCACTTAATATTTTAGCATTATCTTCCACTTTTAATTTATCTTCTATTTTATTATCTAATAAATAATTTTTAGTATATATTATATTTTCTTTTTCTCCAAAATCCATTCTCACAAATAAATTAGTAATTATATATAATATATCATTCGTAGAAGGATTGTCCACAATATGATAAATACAATTAGATAATATACCAGTAGGAATTTTATCTTTATTTGAGTTATCTCTTCCTTTATTAAAAACTGCTATTATATTCATATTTCCTTTTTCTAATATTGAACCATTTGAAAGAAGTATTTTTGCATCAGGAATAAAAATTGAATTTAATATATCTAGAACAGCAGGAGAAGCATTATTAATACCTTGGAATATTATTAACTTTTTTGGATGTTCTTCAGTGGATTTAATTGCTTTATATAATTCAGTTTCTTGACTTTTAACTAAAATTTCCCCTGCTTTTGATTTTTCTATAATGGTCTTCAATAATAAATCATCAACTTTTGTTGATTTTGAAATTACAATATTAATAATCTCCAAACCTAATATTTTAGCCATATAATGTATTGCTGTTTGTTTTCCTTGACCTGCTTCACCTTCCAATATAACTGGTATTCTCAGACTTAATCCGAATAAAATTGTATCACATAATTCTGAAAATTTTTTAGTAAAAAATATTTCTTTATCATATAATTTTATATCATTTTGAAAAGATAACATTTTTATTTTATATATTTTAGATTGAAGATATTGATTTCCTTTAATTTTTGTATTTTTTGGATTTTCAAAAGGGTAAATACCTTTTTCATCTGCTGTTTCATATTCATAATCAGGTAAATCTAATAATTTAAAATGTTTTTTTAATGAAGAAATTTGATTTTCTCTTTGTTCAATTAATCCTTTTTGTAATATATATACACTTGTTCTTAAATTTTTTTCATGTTCCTCCTTATTAAATATATCTAATTCTTTAGTAATTCTTAAGCAATTTAATCTTTCTGTTAAATTGAAATTTGGTGCTAAATAATTAAATTCATTTATATCTTTATCTTCAACAGCAGAGCCAGACAAAACTACTTTTTCTTCATCTTCTGTATATGGTTCACATGTAATTACAGTAAATCTTGATAAAAGTGCCTCTGATAATTTTAGTTCATCTCCTGGTTTACATGTAGCAATTACTCTAAAATCTTTATTGAAATTTCTAAGTTCTTTATTCTCCTTTGTAGTTAATGTACCTGGGATATCTTCTACTAAGGTTAGATTATGTTTTCCAGAAAATAATTCATTAAATCTTTCTAAAACTATTGTTTTAACTTGAGGCATATCTTTTAATATTAAAGATTTTTTATTTAAAATTGCAGATAAAATTAATCCTGGTTTAAATTCTAATACCATATTTATTAAACTTTTTTCGTTAATTTTTTCTTCTGAAAATAATTTTTTTTTCAAATTTATCAAAGCCACATAAAAAGGAGAATCATTATCAGGCATATTTTCTTCAATTTTTTGTAGTAATTCTTCCTTATAATCATTCCATTTATCTATTTTATTTAATTCTATTTCAATATTTGGAATATCAAGTATTTCAAATATTAATCTTAAACAAAATTTTTTATCTTCTATAGGTGGATAAAAAAAAGTAGAACCTAATAATTGAGGAATAGTTGATTCTTGATTTAAAGAGACTACATCAGCTTTTTCTAAAATCATTTTAGCAGCATATGTTTTATAACAAGTAGGTCCGGATAATAATAATGGCTCATCATAATTAGATAATTTCATCCTAAATAAACATTCTAAAAAATTTGGAAGTTTTCCATATTTTTCATACATTTCAAATTTCTTTTTATTTTTTTCTTCATTTCTTTTATTTGTTCCATCAATAGTATCTAAAAATATAAGAGATTTATTTTTTCTAATATAATAAATTCTTTTTTGATTTTTATAATCATATTCTAATTCAGGCTTACCAAAATAAACTTCCTTTAAATCTTTTTCATTTACTTTTTCTCCAAAAATAGATTTTAATAATTTAATTAATTTATCAAAAATTTCTTCATTTATTTGATCATTTGTTATAGAAGATAAAGCATAATATAGAAGATTTATTGCAGTTCCAATGTTTTTAAAATCTTCTTTATATTGAATTTGGTTTTTCATTCTTAATAATATTTTGCTAATATCTCTTAAAGACCAAGATTGTGGTGTTAAATTTTCTTTATTTACCATAATCATAAAATCTCCACAATATCTAGCTTCTGAATCTTCTAATTTATTTTTTTGTCCTTCATTATATAAAGAACTATTTATATCTGAACAAATTGACTCTATTTCTTCTTTTGTTTGTTCTGGATAATTAATTTTTCTTAGTTTTGTTTTTATTTTCTCTGGTAATTCATTTCTACCAAAAGTTCCAACATCATTTTGACAAATTATAAAAAAGAAATTTGGATCAATTGATGTAGTACCTTCAATTCCTGGAATTATTAAATCCTGATTAAAAGTTTGCTCTAAAACGGGTGTGACTGATTTCATATTTAATTCCGAAGAAATATTAAATTCATCAGCTATATAAACACTTCCTTCATTTATTGCTGATGTTAGACTACCTTCTTTAAAAATAACTTCTGAATCACTAATTGTTGTAGTTCCATAAAAATCATTAGGTTTTGTAGTTGAATGGTGAGTATGTATATAAAAAGGAATATTTTGATTTAAAATTCTTGCTCTTATCTCTGCAATTGCCCTTGCTGCTGTGGTCTTCCCCGATCCTGGTGGACTAACTACACATAAATATAAATTAATCAAAGATGAAATATATACTATTAATACAAATTTTTTCAAACTTTCTGAATTTTCAAAAAAATATTTTTCATATTTTTCTTTATCTGGTTCTTCCATTTTTTTCTTATTTTCTTCAATTAATTCTTTAATTAATTTATTTTTAATACTTTCACTTATTTCCAATTTTTCATTATTATCTCTAAAAAGCATTTCAAAAACTGTATTTATTATATCGTCATCTGTTATATTATCTTGTTCATATTTTTTTTGTTTAAATATTTTTTTTAATTTCATAATTCCATAACAAAATCTATTTAATGATGAAATTGTCCTTAAACTAGAATATTCTTTGGTTTGTTTTTCATCATTTTTATTTAAAGATAAAATATTAATTTTATTAATTATTTTTTTAATTAAATTATTTTCATTATTTAAAAATTCTTTTTCTTTTTGAACAATTTCCTCTTTATTTAAAACAATATTTTTATTCTCATTTTCATTTTCTTCATTTTGTTCAACTTCTTCACTTTCCTTTTCATCATCACTAAATTGAACATCTAAATAATTTTTTTGTATTAAATTAATATTATTTTTTTTTTGTGGAATTCTCTCAAAAGAAATAAACATATTACCAATTAATTCATTATATTGATGTTCACTCAAATTTTCTAATTGATTTTCTAAAACAATGACATCAAACCTATTTACAAATGCAGGAGACATATCTTTAATATTAGATATATTACATGTACAAATCATTCTAAAATTAGGATGTATTTTAATTCTTTGATTTTCTGTATTTTCAGGTAAATCGAAATAATTTTCTTCATCATTGTTTTTTTTGTCAAGTAAACCATTTAACCTTTCTCCAACAGTTGCATTTGCTTCATTAATACAATCTAAAACTACAGTTTTTCCTTGTTCAATAGCATTAACAAGGAATCCTGGTATAAATTTCAAAATTTCATTATTATCTGATTTATCACTTTTTGGACAAGGCTTAGTCTGACCTATTAGATCTGAGCATTGTAAATTTTTGGTGCATAAGCACAAACAATTTTCTTTTTGGATATCATTATCTTCTTTGTTCATAATTTTATTAAAGCATTCTGCACACCATCTGGAAACTTGTGTTATACCACTTTCTATTTCTCCTACAATAATTGTATGTCTTTCGTTTGTTAATGAAAATAATACTGATGCTACTGTTTCACATAAATTATTGTTTGAAAAACAATGTGGAAATTCTGGAGGTAATTTTAATTCTGAAGGTTGTAAATCTTTTAAAGTAGTATAAGATTTTAATTTTTCCTTTAATTTATCTTTCATTTTTCTTTGGTATCTAGCTCCATATACAGTCATTATTGTATCATAAATATTTTTACCCTGAGTTATAGCTCTTATTACACCTTCTATTTCTCTTATTGTAAAACATTGTACATCATCAACTGAATTTGTTTCTTCTTGCCAATCCATATGAAATGAAACAACATCAACTAGAATATCGTCTTTTCCTTTATAATTATTTTGTTTTGCTAATCCTTTAGTAATATTTATTAATTCTTCTCTGGAAAAATTTGGAAAATTAATTTTTTGAAACCTTGAAAGAAATCCAATTCCTAAATCTTGTCTTTTATTTGCAAAAGCACCCTTATTTGGATTTTGAGTTGCAATTATTCCAAAATTTTCATGCATAGGATATTTTTGCAAAATTATCCCTGAAGATTCTACACTTAAGACTTTATTATCCAATGCCTGTTGTATACATTCAAGTACTTCTCTTGGTGCTAAATTTATTTCATCTAAAAGTATTTTATGTCCTTTGGTATATGCTTTAAAAAATTGTCCTTCTTCTATTTTAAGTCCTGAAGCCGAACTATTATCTCCAGCATATTTAACCAGTAAATCATCAATTTTTGTTTCTGCGCTTAAATTAAATCTTAATAATGAATCATCTTTATAATTTTTATTTAATACTTTTGTTATATATTCACAAGCTATTAATGTAGTTCTTGTTTTTGATGTACCAGTAGGACCTTCTAATAAAACTGGAATCCCACTTATAATATAATGTATTAACATTGCCATTCTTTCACAGGATTTATCGGTTAAAACATAGCCTTTTTTATTAAAAAATTCTTCGTTTTCCCATAATTCTTTTTTTTTTGCTTCAAGAATATCTATTTCATTTGAAATCATTTGTTCTGCTTTGGATAAAAATTCGTCTGTTGAAGCCTTCTTTGTTGTATTTTCTATATTATCTTTTAAAAAAAAACCATTTTCATTTTTAGATTGAATATTTGGTTTTATTATATGAATATTAGTTATATAATCTGATTTAATTGGTTTGTTAGGTTTAAATGAATTTTCTAAATTTTGTGGTTTTATAATTATTTTTTTGTTGTTGTTTCTCAAATTATCTTTATTTTGATTATCTTTTTCTTTTTTTATTTTTTTGTCGTTTTTTTCATCTTTAGGCTTTTTCTCCTTCTTTTTATCTTTCTCTTTTCTTTCTTCTGAAGAGGAAGAAGAAGAAGAAGACGAAGAAGATAATTCTGATGATGAGGATGATTTTCTCTTTGATTTTTCATTATTTTTTTTGTCTTTATTATCTTTTGAAACTTTTTTTTCTTTTTCTTCTTCTTCTTTTTCTTCTTCTTCTTTTTCTTCTTCTTCTTTTTCTTCTTCTTCATTTTTCTTTTTTTTACTTTTTTCTTTTTGATATTCTGATTTAACTTTTTTATTTTCTTTTTCATTATCTTTATTTTTCTTCTCTTTTTTCTTTTTAGATGAATTTTCATCTTTACTCTCTGAACTTTTATTATTTTCACTCTTTTTTCTGCTTTTTACCTTTTTTTTAGAAGTATCATCTTCTTCTGAAGATATTGATTCTGAATAATCATTTTTTTTAGAAGGTTTATAACTTTTTGATTTCTTTGTTTCAGATTTATTTTTGTTTTTTGCTCTTTTTACAGATTTTTCTTTTGATGATTCTGAAGATTCTGAAGATTCTGATGATTTTCTGTTTTTTATTTTTGATTCAGTTTTTTTTTTATTTTTATTTTCTTTTATATCTTCTTTTTTTGTTTTTTTTGTATTATTTGTTTTTTTCCTTTTATTCCTTTCTTCATCTTCTTCCTCTTCTTTTTCATCTTCTTTATCTTCTTTTTTCTTTTTATTTTTGTTTTCTTTATGTGAATTTTTTCTTTTTATAGAAGAATTTTTATTTTTATTATTATCATATTCATTATCTGAATCTTCTTCTTTTTTGTGCATTTTTTTCTTTTTAGAATTTTTTTTATTTTCTTCAGAATCAGAATCATCTTTTCTTTTTTTATGTTTTTTTAATTTACTTTTATTTGATTGTTTTTTGGATTCTTCTTCTGAACTATCTTCTTCTTCAATTCCTTTTTTTTTCTTTGATTTTTTTTGGTCATCTTTTTCTTTTTTATCATCCTTTTTCTGTTTCTTGATTTCTTCCTCTGAAGATTCATTTTCTTCTTCAATTTCTTTTTTGGTTTTTTTAAGTTTATCCGTCTTTTGCCTACTTTTACTTTTTTCTTTTTCTTTTTCTGAAACTTCATCTTCCTCTTCCTCTTCCTCTTCAGTTTCTTTTTTTTTCTTTTCTTTTTTATGTTTATACTTTTTTTTCTTATCTTTTTTCTTACTTATTTTTTCTTTTTCTTTTTCTAAATTTTCTTCTTCAATTTCTTTTTTTTTCTTTTCTTTTTTATGTTTATCTTTTTTTTGAACATCTTTTTTCTTATGTTTTATTTTTTCTTCTTTTTCTGAATCTTCTTTATCTGAATATTCTTTTTTTTCTATTAACTCAGATTTATCTTTGTTTTTTTCTTTTTCTTCATTTAAATTTTCTTTTAATTCTATTTGTTCTTTAGGAATTTCTTTCACATTTTTTTTATTTTCTTCTTTACCCTTTTCACCTTCTTCTTCATTTTTTTCATTTTCATTTTTTTCTTCTTTTTCAATTTCCTTAACATCATTTAACATATTATTATTTTCTTCTTTTTTTTCTGTTTTATTTATATCTATATTATCTAATTTTTGATTTATTATATTTTCTTGTGATTTATTATTTTCATCTTCTTTTATTGTATCTTCATTTTTTGGTTTTTTATCAAAATCTTTATTTTCTTTTTGCTTTTCATCTCCAGAATTTTCTTGTTTTTTCCTATTTTTTGATTGAATTTCATTGTCTTTATCTAAATCAACAAAATCTTTCTTATCATTTTTTTTTTTTTCATCTTCTGATTCTTCTTCTTCTTTACTTTTCTTTTTTTTACTTTCTTTCCCATCTTTTTTATTTTTAATTTTTGTTTTTGATTTTTTTTCTTCTTTATGCTCACTATCATCTTTGTCTTCATCTCTTGATTTTTTTTTACTTTTTTTTAGGTTTTTAGATTCTTCTTCTTTTTCATTGTCACTTGTATCTGATTTCTTTTTTTTTGACTTTGATTTTTTTATTTTTTTTGATTGTTCTTTTTCTTCATTTTCTTTTTGGCTATCTTCGTCATTAGAATCTGATTGATGTTTTTTAGGCTTAGACTTTTTTAATTTATTTTTTACTTTTTCAACATTTTCTTTTTTTTTGTCTTGTTCATCACTTGAATTTGATTCTTTTATTTTTGATTTATATTTCTTTGATCTTTTTTTATTTGATTCATTGTCATCATCTCCATCTTCATTTGAAAAATCATCTTTTATTTTTGGTTTTGATTTTTTGTTTCCCTTTTTCTTTGATTCAGTTTTTTCATCTTTTTCTTTTTCTTCGTCTTCATTTTCAGAATCTTCTATTATTTTATTTTTTTTTTTCTTTTTACTTTTTTTCTTAGATTGGGCCCTATCATCTTCACTTTCATTTTCATTTTCTGAATCTTTATTTTCTTTTGATTTCTTTTTCTTTTTTGCATCAGATTGTTCTTCTTCATCTTTAACATCTTCATATTTATTTCCTTTTTTAGATTTTGATTTTTTACTTTCTTTTTTATCTTCTTTTTCATTTTCATCATCAGTATTTTTTTTTTTATTTTTTTTATACTTATTTCTTTTTTCACTACTTTCTTCTTCTGAATCTTCTTCATAATTTTTTTTCTTTGATTTTTTTTTACTTTTTTTAACTTTTTTATTTTCTTTATTTTCTTCTTCTGATTCAGATATAGAATTTTTATTATTACTTTTTTCTTCATCTTCACTTTCATTTGATTTCTTTTTTGAACTTTTACTTTTTTTTTTATTTTCCTCATTAATATTTTTCTTTTCTTTTTTTATCTCTTTATTATTTTCTATATTATTGTTTTTAAGAAGTAAAATTGGAGCAGCTTCTCTGGACATACTTAATATACTTTTGTCTTCATCAATTTCTTCTATTTCATCTGAGGCATCTTTTACTTTTTTATCTTTTGATTTTTCTTTTGCTTCTTCTTCACTTTCATTATTATTTGCTTCTTCTTTTGCTTTTTTTTCTCTTTTTTTATTTTCTTTTTCTTTCCTTTTTGATTTTCTCTTTTTTGCTTTTGTTTTTTCTTCTTTATCTTCTTTTGATTCATCATCTGAGTTATTTGTTTTTCTTTTTGGAGGACAATGTACTAAAGATAATGGTTTGGTTACTTTTGGTTCTTTTTTATTATTTATTTTTTTGTCATAATTTCCTCTTAAAGATAATGAATTCAAATTAACCGCCCCTACCCCCTGAGAAGAGACATATCTTCTCTTCTCTTCTCTTCTCTTCTCTGATAAATTCATTTATATATATTTCACCATTTTAATTTTCTTAAATATATAAAGATAATTATTTTTAAAAATAGTTAACACAAAGAATTTATCTTATTCTTTTAAAATATTTATTTTATATATTTCATTTATAAAAATTTAAAAAATGATTTTTAAATTAATGAAAATTGGGGATTGGGGATTGGGGATTGGGGATTGGGGATTGGGGATTGGGGATTGGGGATTGGGG
>JAJJLS010000003.1:0-22020 GCA_023783355.1 Polyplastron multivesiculatum
CCAATCCCCAATCCCCAATCCCCAATCCCCAATCCCCATTCTTATTTATAAATAATATTATTTATCCATTATTAAAATTTAAGTATTAGAAAAAAAAATATATTTAAATAAAATATAATATTTTTGAAAATTAATTATTTTTGAAAAAAATATCTTATTAATTAAAAAATATAAATCAAAATAATTTATTTGTGTGTGAAATGGAAGAAAGCTTTATGAAAAAATTTGAAGAACAGGAGCAAAAATCTGATAATTCAGATTTAGATGAACAAGATGGCTCCAAAAGAAAATCAAGTGAAAGAAAAAAGCATAAAAATTCAGAAAGATCCTCAGAAGCCCATTCAACCAAGGATAAAAACAAGAAGAAAAAAAGGAAAAAAGAGAAAAGAAAAAATGATTCTGAAGAAGAAAAGAAGCAAAATTCAAAAAGAAGCGACGAAGAAAGCATTTCAAAGAAAAAAAAATCAGAATCAAAAAGAAATGAAATAAAATCCAAAAGAAAAGACTCCCAAAAAAGGCCAAAAGATAAAGGAGGTCCAAAAATATCCTCAGATTCCTCAGATTCTGATTCAGATAAAAAAAAAAAAAAGGCTTCTAAAACAGTTGACTATAAACCAAAAAATGGTAAAAAAAGAGACAAAGAAGAAAAACCCTACAAAAGCAGTTCAAAAAGAAACAAAAAAGAAAAAAATTCAGACGAAGATGAAAATGAAGGTGTAGATATGGACAAATCTGTTTCCTCTAATAAAAGCAAGAATTCCAGTGAGGACAAAAAAGTAAACTCAATCGATGAGGCACATGATGAAAATAGAGAAAACAAAAAGAAAACAGAAAAAACTGATAAAAAAAAAGATAAAAAATCAGAAAAAGAAAAAAAGAGAAGTATTGAAAGTAAAAGTATTTCGAGTAAAAGCTACAGTGAAGATTCAGAAGAAATAAAAACAAAAAAAAAAATGGATGATGAAATGACTCTTATAAAAAAAAAAAGAAAAAAAATAAAGGAGGGATCGGAAAACAGTTCCTTAGATGAAGAAAAAAATTCTGAAAAAAGTAAAGATAAAACTAAAAAATCCAATCAATTAAATGAAAAAAATTCTTCAAGTAACAGCGAAAATGAAAAAGATAAAATAGAAGACAAAAGAAAAAAAGATGAAATTAAAAATTCATCAGATTTAACCGAATTCAAAAGGCATAAGCATTATTCTTCTGATGAAGATGAAGATAAAGAAAAAATCAATAAGCATAAATATAAGAATTCAGATAAAGAAGAAAATACGTCTAAAGAAAAAAAAGAAAACAGAAAGATTAAAAAATCAAAAAATAAATCTAAAAAAGTAGAAAAAAAAAAAGATTCGGATGAAGAATTAATTGATTCATCAAGTAAATCTCAAAAAAAAAATAAAAATAAAAAGAAGCCAAAAGATAAAAAAGAAGAAGAGGACAATTTAAACTCCGATGAAAAAGAATATGATTCAACTGGTAAATCTAGAAGAAAAGATAAAAATAAAAAGAGTTCAAAACATAAAAAAAAAGAGGAAGATAGACTTTCATTGGATAATAATATTAGAAAGAGGAAAGATGAAAAGAAAGAGGAAAAAGAAGATGAAAAGAAAGAGGAAAAAGAAGAGGAAAAGGAAGAGGAAAAGGAAGAGGAAGATAGTTTATCATCTGATAATTCTAAAATCAAAAAAAAATCTAAATATAAAAAGGAAGAAGAAGAAAGCCAATCATCAGATAGTATTACTAAAAATACAGAGGAAAAATCTCATAATAAAAATAAAAAAGATAAAGAAAAGAATATTCTGAACAAAAAAAAAACAACAATGAAGATTCAACTAATGGATGATACTCAAGAAACTCCAGAAAAAAATAATATAACAAGAGAACTAAAAAATAAAGAAGATTTAAATAAAAGAAATGAAGATAATTTAAATAAAGATGAACTAGATAAATATCATAAAAAAAATAATAAAAAAGCTCTTAAAGAAATCAGTAAAGATGAAGAAAAAAATGAACTTAATAAAAATGGAAAAAATCAAAAAGATAAAAACATTAGTATAGGAAAAGAAAAAAAAGATAATAAATCCAAGGATAAAAGTGTTGATAATTCCAGTGAAGAAGAAAATAAAAATTTAAATGAATTCAAAGAAAAAGATAGGCCAAACATAAAAACAGATAAATCAAAGAATAAAAATGAAGAAAAAGAGGAAAAAAAGAAAGATAAAAATAAAGATAAAAAGAATAGAGATATTTCCAGTAATGATGATCATAATAATTCATCTGATGAAGAGCAAAATGAAAAAGAAAGAAAATCATCAAAAATAAAAAAAAAACAAAAAAAAGAGGAAAAAGAGGAAAAAGAAAATAATTCATCAACTGAAAAAAATAAAAAAGAAAAAAGATATAAAAAAAATAAAAAAGAAAAAAGACATAAAAAAAATAATAAAGATGATTCAAGTAAAGAAGAAGAAAAAAAAGAAAAAGATAAAAAAAGAAAAAAAAAAAGCAAAAAAAACAAAAAATATACAAGTGACAGTGAAGAAGAAGAAAGTTCAAAACAAAAAAATAAAAAAGAGAAAAAAGGAAATTTATCAAGTGATGAAGAAGATAAAAAAAATTCATCTAATTCTAAAGATGATAAATTAAATTCAAAGAAAAAAAATTCCAAATATGAAAATGATAGTTCATCTTCATCTTCAAAAAAAGACAAAATTAGAAAAGAAAAAAGTAAATATAAATCTAAAAATAATAAAAAAGACAAAGATAAATATTCATCTAATTCAAAAAATAAATATAACGAGCAAAAAGAATTAAATTCAAGTGAATATGAAAAAAAAGATTCTTCTAAAGAACATAAAAGTAAAACAAAGCAAAATAAAAAAAAGTATATGAATAAAAATGATTCAAACTCTGATGATAAAGAGTATACTTCAAAAAAAAGTTCAAATAAAAAATATGATAAATTCAAAAAGGATAAACATTCCTCTCCTAAAAAAAAATCTCAAAAAAAAGAGGAGATTGACTCTAAGAGTGAAAGTGAAATAGAAAGTGATAATGAAAACAAAAAAAGAAAAAAGAAACATATTAAGGATTCTAAATCAAAAACAAAAAGTAAAAAAAAGGATAAAATTAAATCAAATGAAAATTATTCATCTGAAAGTGAAAATGATAGTAAAAAAAAGAAAAAAAATTCAAGGAAAAAAAATATAAGTGAAAGCGATGAAGAGAAAGATGAAAGTTCTTACAATAAAAAAAAAGAAAAAATAAAAAATAAAAGTAAAAGGAGAAAATCAACTGAAAGTGATAAGGAAGAAAGTTCTAGTTATGAAAAGGAAAAGAATAAAAAATCAAAAAAGGATAAACATAAAAATTCTGATGATTTGAATAATAGTGGTGATAGTGTAGATAAATCCAAAGACAAAAAGAAGAGACATAAAAATAAAGATAAAAAGAAAAATAAAAGAGAATCAGATGATTCAAAGGATGAAAATGATTCTTATGATGAAAAAAAGCATAAAAAAAATGAAAAAAGTAAAAAAGAAAAAAATAAAAAGAAGAATAAAAATACTGAAGATAGTGATTCTTCAAAAGAATCAAGAAAAAGTAGATTTGAAAAAAGTTCAAAATCTAATTCAGAAAGTGAAAGTAAAAAAAGTAAAAGAAGTTTATCCGAAAGTTCTAGTGAAGAATATAAGAAAAATAAAAAAAGAAAAGATAAAAAAAATAAAAACTCTCGGAAAGAATCTATCGAAGAAATGGTTGATGATTTAAAAGAAGGACAAAAAAAATTAGATGAAATCAATAAAATTTCTGATTCAGAAAAAGAAAATTATAAATCAAATGAAGATGAAAAGGAAAAGACTTCAATAAAAAGAAAAGAGAGCGATGATATAATTCCTCATACTAAAAATGGCAATATTGTCGAAAAAAAAATAGAAGAAATAAAAGATATAAAAAATGAAAGTGGAAAATTTTTAATTAATGAAGAGATAAAAAATAGCGAAAAGAATAAGAATAAAATTGACCAAATAATAAAAAATTTTAAAAAATGTAAATCATCACTAACAAATATTATAAAGGAATTTACTGATAGTGATGAAAAAATTGAATTTTTTAAAAAGAATGGATTTATTTTAACAAATAAATCGAAAGAAAGACTTGCATTATTAATTCATTATAATTTAATCGGAGTTCCAGTCTTACTTGAGGGAAATACAGGTACAGCAAAAACAAGAACAAGTTTAATAGCAGCTAATTATATAAATAAATTTATATATAATAAAGAACCAGAAAAAGAAGTTAAATTAATAAGATTCAATTTAAGTGAAGAAACAAGAATTGATGACATGACTGCAAAATTTGTCAGTGATAATAAATCAATTACTGGTTTAAGTGTAAAAGAAGGGCCTTTTGTTGAGGCTTATAGAAATGGAGATATTTTATTACTAGATGAAATAAATTTAGCACCTTTAAATGTATTGCAATGTATTCAGCAATCATTAGATAATAAATTATTAAGTATTGAAACTAATGGAAATACATTATTAGAAGTTCGTAAAAATAAAAATTTTGCTTTAGTAGCTACACAAAATCCAAATAAAGGAGCTTTTGCTGGAAAAAGGCATGAATTATCCTCTGAATTTATATCAAGATTTAAAACTATAAATTTCCCTGAAATTGAAAAAAGTGAAATGGAAGAAATTGGAATTGGTATAGCAAAAAATATCGGATATATAAAAGATGAAAAGAAAAATTCACAGAAAAAACAATTAATAAAAAATATAGTTGATATACATTACAAATGGGTTGAATGGGACAAAAAAAATAATTCACAAAATGAAGTTTTATGCTATACTATAAGAGAAATAGAATCAGTTCTTGAATGTTTAAATAATAACAAAGATATTTATGATGTAATTATGACTGTTTATGGTGGTAGATATAGAAAAAATGAAAAGGAAGAATTAATAAAATTAATTAATTCTTATGGAATAAAAAAGAATAATAAATTAGAAGCTAACAATATAGTCAAAGAATTTAAATTTTGTTATGTAAATAATAGTCTTTTAGATGCTATTAATAGTATATTTATTTGTTTAAATAATAACCAAAATATAATCCTTTTGGGAAATAATGAAAGTGGATTAACACAAATTGCTGAATGGTGTGCAGAATATTTCAATAATAAAAATGGAGAAAAAGATGGTATTTTAGATATTTGTTATTGTACAAAAAATTTAGAATGTACTGAATTAATTGGTTCACAAAAATTAATTAGTGAAAATGGTAAAGATGAATTAAGATTTGAACCTGGATTTCTATACAACTCTATTAAAGATGGAAAATGCATTGTTTTAGATAGTATTAATGAAGCACCTTCAAGAGTAATAGAAAGATTAAATGGATTATTAGATAAAAAGAATAATGAAGAAGAAAATTATTTTGATGTCCCAGAATATTCTAGAAAACCAAAGTTAAAAATTTATAAAGATTTCAGAATTATTGCAACATCTAATTTTGATAAAATTAATCAAATATCTCCAGCTTTTGTCAATAGGTTCCAAGTCATTACATTAGAAGATCAATTTTCTATAAAGGATAAAGAAGGAATTGAGAATTTATTACAAATTTTAATAAAGAAATATCAAATTGAATATTATGAAAATAACAAAAATAATATTGAGAGAGCTAAAAAAAAGACTAAAAAGCGTATTTTTGATAAAGATAAAAAAAAGAAAATTGAAATAAAAGAAAAATTAACTTTAACAGAAGAGCAAATCAATATTTTATTAGAAAAAATAAATATATTATCCAAATTTTCCAATCCGAATGACTTAAATAATACTTCTAATAATGATAGCATTTTAAATACTTTTGAGCAAAATAATAATGAAATTGATGAAAATTCTAAAAAATATTTAACTATGTCTTCTATGAATAAATTTATTAGAAGTGTTGTTATATTAACAAATAAATTCTCTATTTATCCAAATATTGAATTTAATTTAATAGTAAATTTTGCTTTTGAATTATTATTCGAAGAAAAACTAAGTGATGATAACAAAGATATTTATGATATTTTGATAAACGAATTAATTGAAAAAAATAAAGAAAAAAGAAATTTAGGAGATGAAGAATATTTTTTTGATGAATCTAAAACTTTAAAAAATTTTATGGTTCAATTATATGCATGCTCATTAATTAATCAATACTTATGTATTATAGGACCCCCAGGTATAGGAAAGACAATAGGTGCAAGGGCATTTGCATGTATAAGAGAAAAAATTTTAGGTATTGAATATGAAAATCCCTTTTATATGCATACTTTTAATCAATTTACTAGACCTTCTGACTATTATGGTGTTTCATCAATGCAAGATGGAAAACTTGTATTTAGAAAAGGCCCATTAACTAAAAGTATGAAACAAGGAAATGTTTTTATTGGAGATGAATTCAATATATCATCTGAAGATTGTATGAAAGCTATAACTCCATGCTTAGAATTAAAATATAACAAATGTATTATTATTCCTGGAATAGAAAATAAAATTAAAATCAATCCTAATTTTTTCTTTATTATATGCCAAAACACTAGGGAAACATTTGGAAGAAAAGAATTACCTGAAAAAATAAAAGTTAAAATAAAAATTATCAATTACCCAGATAGAATAAAAGAAGAAATAGAAAAAATTTGTGAATGTATATATAAAAAAAAATTCCAAAATGAAAGTGAAATATTTACAAGAGAAGAAGCTAAAAAATGTGGAACTTTAATGATGAGAATAAATGAAGAAGAAACATTAAATAATTGGTCATTAAGAGATATTTCAAAGCTTTTTACTAGAATGCATAAACAAGTTTTATGCCCATCACATTTCAAAAAGATAGGTATTGAAGAAAATATATTATTTTATATTTTAAGTTCAACAAATGATTCTTTGATTGAAGAAAGATTAAATTTAATATGTAAATTATTAGCAGATATATTTGGAAAAAAAGAATTGGAGGAAGAATTAAAAGAATTATATCATGAAGAGCCAAAATTAAAACATGATAAGGACAGTAATACAATATATATAAAAAAAGGCAATATCAGTCTATATTTTAGAGTATATGAAGAAAATTTATACGAAGAACTTAACAATCTTCCTAGTATTTTAAATGCTTTATTTAAAATGCTTCTTTCAAGTGATGATGAGCCCATATTAATTTCTGGCCCTAGCTCTTTCAAAACTTATCTTGCGAAAAATTTTTTAATTAAAAGTAGTGTTGATATAGTCTCTTTAAATTCAGAAATAACAATGTCACAATTAATTGGTTCAAATGTTCCTTTTATTAAAGATGATGCAAAATTATTTTATTTAAGAGCAATATATGAAATTTTAAGAATAAATAATATTGAAAGTAAATTAAAATATTTAGAAAATTTCGATGAAAATAAAGAAAAAATAAAAGAATTAATAGAAAATGAAAAAGAAAAAAATGATATCAGAAAAAATTCATGGTTAGAATATTCTTTAACTAATTTTGAAAAAAAATTATTTGAAGATGATAAAAAAAGCAAGATTTCAAGTAATAAATTACTCATAGAATTTCAACCAGGAATTTTACTTTCTGCAATAATAAAGAAAAGATTATTGATCTTAAAAAAAATCACAGATGTTAAAACTGAAAATTTAGAACGTCTCAATGAATGCTTAACTGGTAATAAAAAAATAACATTAAATGAAGATATTCAAAATACATATACTGATGAAAATAAAAAAGAAATAGGCTTAGGAAAAGATTTTAGAATTATTGCCACATGCAATGAAGGGGAAGAATCAAAATTATCAGATGCTTTCTTATCAAGATTTAGTTTAATTTTTGTCAATAAATATTCAAAAAATGAAGAAAAAAATGTTATAAAAAAGAAAAGACGCTTGGAAAAATTAGATGAATATTTAAATAAATATTTTGAAATATTTAAACAAGATACTGAATTTAATCTAGCCCAAAAAATGAATTGCTTTAGAATATTAAGGGAATTAAACAAAATAAGAGAAAATTTTGAAGAAGAAAATTTAAAATTAGCAATATATATATTGCTTTTAGGTTTAACTCAAAATAGAGAAAAAATAATAGATAATACAACAAATCAAACTTGTATTCAAAAATTAAATTTAATATTTAAATTAGATGAATTTTATGATAATAATTTATCTCAAAGTCCATTAGAAAAGAAAAAAAATATTGTTCAATCTTTATTATATCAAATTAAAGCAGAATTTTCATTAAAAGAAAAAAAAAGAAAAGATGAAGATATTAATAATGATATTATATTTACTATAAAAATGAAAAATTTATTAGATATAATTCATTTTGGAATATCAACAAAAACCCCAATAGTTTTAGAAGGTTCCTATGGACAAGGTAAATATAAGGCTATAGATTATTATTGTAAATTAACAGGTTTAAAACCAATTAAAATTACAATTACAAAATATACAAAAATTGATGATTTATTTGGTAAAATTGTTTTTAAAACAATTAATGGGGTTCAAACTTTAGTTGCTGCAAAAACTGAATTTTGCAAGGCATTAGAATGTTCTGATAATATTATTAATACTTTAATTATTTTGGAAGGAATTAATAATGCAACACCAGCAATATTAGGAATAATAAATGATATTTTTGGTCCAAAAGGCTCAAAAATATTGGTAAATGGAACACCTATAACAAAGAACTATATAAATTTAATTTGCATTTTTAATTCTACTGATGATATGACAAAAGAGAAATTGCCTATAAATATAATTAATAATTCTCTATATTATATAGTTGATAATCCTTCTAATCAAGATATTAAAGATATTATATTGAATTTATTTGAAAGAGAAAACACTAAAAATAAAGATAAAAAAGAATTTCAATTTACTCAAGAAGAAGCAAAACAATTTTATGAAAATTTTATTAAATCAAAAGAAATTGCCGAAAATGGTATAGGAGAATTTGCCTTTACATTAAATGAAGTTAAAAAATATATTTCATTAAGAAGAAGCTTACCTGAAATAGATAAAACATTTTTTATGACAATAATATTCCAACACCATTTTACCCAAGGAGAAAATATTTTAAAAGCACAAAAAAATTTAAATTTAGATTCTTTCCTTTTTAATCCTTCAATATCTTACACTGAAAACTATTTGAAATTTTATGCTTCTTTAAGTAGTAAAAATAGCAATAAAATCAAAGTAAAAATAAAAAAACCAAAAATAAAGGAATATGAATTAATAAATAAATTCAATAGTATGACTTTATCAGAAAAATTATGCTTTTTATTTTTATTATGTTGTATTAAAGCAGATAAAGTCCCAATAATTCAAGGTTTAACTGCATCAGGAAAATCATATATTGTAATGCTCCTAGCTGAATTATTAGGATACAAACTAAACATTTATCAATTAAATGCTAATTCAGGAATATCAATATTTACAGGACAATCTATTATCAAAGATGATTTCAATGACACAGAAAAAACTAAAATAAATAAAATATTAAAGTTAATAAATATTGAAGACATAAGAAGTTTTAATAAATTAAATGTGAAAACTTTAGAACAAGTTTTTAATGAATTCGACAAAAAAATAAAAAAATTAAAAGATAAAACTGGAAAAGAAAAAGAAAAGGAAAAATTTATGGAAGCAAAGAATGAATTAATATTTTTGACTTCAACAATGTCTAGATTCCAAAAAAAAGATTCTGAATTTATTAAAGGAATAAGAGAAGGAAATTTTATTTGTTTAGATGGAATTGAAACAGCATCAGAACAAATATCTCAAAAATTGGGATCATTATGTGGAGAACTAAAAACTTTAAATATATATGAATCAGGAGATAATGATCTAATTTTTGATAAATCAAATATAAATAAAAATTTCAGGTTATTTATAATATATAATCCTTTTTCAAAAGGTGCAAAAAAAATAGATCAAGTACTATTTAATAATTGTATAAAATTCACAATGCCTTCTATTGACTTAGAGCCAAGAGATATGACAACATTATTATATAAAAATATAAGTGATTCAAAAAATGAAAGTTCTTTTTGGTCAGATTTCTGTGGAAGATTAGCTTCTTATCATAAAAATCAAGTTTTATCTACAATGAATAATACAGATCTGGTTGCAGGAGGTACACATTTTACTTCTAGAATATTAACTTTTATTTCAAGGGATTACAATAAAACATTTAAAAAAGAAAAAATAAATATAGAAGAATGGCTTAAATGTGTTTTAGAAAGTTATTATTGGAGATCTTATATATCTTATAATAATAATAGAAAAGATTTTGAAGATAAAGCTTATAATATTATTCAAAAAAAACCTGAACCAAAATTTAAAGTAGATGAAGAATTAGATTATAAAATTGAATTCAAAGACATTATAAATGATTTAAAAATGATACAAAATTATGCTGCCAGCATTATCAAATCTAATAATTTTAATTTCAAAAATTTTGTAGATAATTGTTTGAGAATTCCAGCTAATAAAATCAAAATAAGAAATATAGCTAATAATATAGAAGATACAATAACTTTGTTAGATAATAATTTGACAATGGATCCAGAAATAAAAGCCAAATTTTATCAAATAAATATTATTAAAGAAATATTAAGAAATATAGAAAATAATTTTGATAAAATGTCAAATTTACAAGAAATGAAGAAATTAGAAGACGACGAATTATTAAAAAATAATGATATAAAAAAATATTTATTAAGATTAAAATTATTAAATGAATTATTAAAACATGATAATTCAAATATATTATATGATCAAACAATAAAAATTGATTTATTATGTAATCAAAATACAACTGATTTATGTTATGCTTTAGATGAATTATTGAAATATAAAAATAAAATTTGTTTCGATAATTTATTTAGACTATTATTCGAATTTCCTACATTATTTAAAATAATAAAAGATTTATATCCATTTGATGAGTTTAACGATATTAAAGAATTAAAATATAATGAAGATTATATAAAAATATGGTCCTATTTATATGAGAAAAAATGTAATATCTTAGTGAGAATAGGAAAAGAGAAATATTCATTAATATTTAATGAATTAAAAGAAGACAGTATAATTCCTTATTTTGTTTTAAATGAAAAAAATTCTTTATTATTGTCTAAGGGAAGCTATTTATATTATAGTAATCAATATTTCTATATTGATGAAGCCTCTGACAAAAACACTGAAGAAATAATTGATGAAATTTATGAATTTTTTAATTTAAAAAAAGAAAAAATGGAAAAATTAAATCATTCACAATTATTTACTTCAACAAAATCAATTCCTATGATAAGCCGCATTTTATCACTTATTTTAAATTTTGAAAAATTTCCAAATATAATAAATTACCTCAAACATTCCTTATCTTATTTAGAAGAAGATACAATTAACACAATGGAAATTTTAATAGATAATATAGATTGTAAAAATATTATTAAAAATATATTAGTTTTAAAATTCTTTTGTGAAAAAGATAGTAGCATATTATGGAAATATAGAAATGCAATGGATATTGATTTTGTTAAGTCAGAAAATGAAATTAATTTTGAAAATGAAATATTACAAGCTGAAGAAGAACTAAAAAATATAAATAAATTAAAGATTTGTTTTGATGATGAAATCATCAAAAAATATCGAGATAATTTAACTAGATTAATAAATAATTTTCTTATTGGAAAAAGATATGATGAAAATAATAAGGAAAATATGGAATATATTAAAAAAACAACAAAATTAATGGAAAAAATAAATACAAATTGTAAAAAAAATTCTAAAATAAAAGATTTAATATTAAAGGAGATAAATAATTTTATAAAAAGTAAAAATATTAATAAAAAATTATATGAACAATTAGATAAAAAAGTAGAAGAATTTTTAGAATTTAATAAAGATACAAATACTAGACAAAAGAATTATTTGAAATGGCCAAGAAGAGAGATATCAACAGAGCTGGATTTCAATAATATGAATATGAATGAAGAAAATAAATTTTATCAATTAATATTTTGGTATTCAAAAATAGACCAAGAAATAAGTAAATTAATAAGTTCTGATATTTCCTATAAAAAATATTTAGAAATATCTACTGAATTAGCCTCAATACCTGAAATAGAACATATTATAAATTATATAAATGAAAAAAAATCAGACCAAGAAAATAATAATTTGAGTAATGATCAAAGAAAAGTAGTAAAAAGTATGATAAGGGCTGAATTTTTATCCAAATTTATGTATGAAAAATATAATATAGATAAACTTAAAAATTTCGTAGATAATATAAACAATAAAATGAAAAAATATGATTTAAGAGAAGATGAATATTTTTATTTTGAAGGAATTTCAGATAAGTATTCACCTAATCTCAAAATTAAAATACCAAAATTTCAACCTCATGATATATTTCATTTATTTTTCAAATATAATAATAATGATAAATATAAAATAGGAGAAGTTCTCGATGAAAAAACCACAAGTATTGGTAAAATTAGTGACAAAATAATAAAATTATTAGATAAGGAATTCAAAGATGCAAAGGATATTACAAATGAAATAGGTTGTTTTTTATATGAAGAAATTACTGGTGCTGAAATATGGACAACTCCTAAAATTATAGTTCAAAATATAAAGAAAGAAATTAATTCTAAAAATTTAAATGAAAAAAAAAAGATAGAATTACAAAGAATAAGTGATTTTATAGATTATATATATAAATTTACTGATGTTATTATAAATGGAAAATATAATAATTTTATATTTGATGATTTTTATAAATTACTTAATGAAGATAATAAACTTATGGAAGCAAATAATATTTTAAAAAAAGCTAAAGAGGATACTTCTCTTTTTAATCCATCATTTATATATTATATTCAGAGTAATACTAATTTTATAGATAAATTATTTAATTCAATAAATTCTTCTGATGAATCTATTATATATGATTTATCAAAAGAAAATAAAATTGAATATATTCCCTTTTGGCTATTTATATTAAGAAATTTATCTTCAATGAACTATATAGGCTTCGATATATCTGAAAAAATTACAAAAAAAAATATAATTGAAAAAATTAAAGCTTCAATTATAAGTCATAAAGAGAATGGAAAAATAATACCTATGGAATGGATAAATTTAATAAAAATAAATGTTAATGAAGAAATAAGAAATATAAATATAAATTCGTTTTTGAAATATTTTAAAGGATTAATAGAAAATATAGACATACAAAATGAAGATTTTCGTCTAAAAATATTAAATATATTAGAAGAGTATTATAATATTATTATTGATCATGTATTTGAAGATAAATTTGATGAGCTTCTTTCTTATGATTTACAAAAGGGTTCTCTATTTTCATTAATTTCATATGATCCAAGTAAAGCAATTTATAATATATTACAAAAAGATATAAATGAGGAATTTCAAAAGAACTTAAATATCTTAAAAATAAATGAGAATATTAAAACATTTTTAGAAAAATCAGAAAATAGAAATGAAAAAATAATAAGGCTGATAAATGAATCAAATGAAGTTTTATTAACTGAAAAATTTAATGAATTACTAAATGATCATAATAATAGAGTAGGAAAAATTTTAGATGAGATTTATGAATTATTAAACAAAAATAATGATTTAATTGATAGATTGAGAAAAGTAAATTTATTAGATGAAGAAGATCATAATAACTTGGAAAATTATAAATATGATTTCGAAAAATTAGAGAAATATGGCTTATTTCAAGATGAAAATGAAAAAATTTATTATTATAAAATTGAATATGAAGTTAAAGATGATAAAAAATATGAGTTATTATTGGATGATAATGAAATTAAAAAAATAGATAAAAAAAAAGGAAATCTTTATTTAGTTACAAATGGTTCTTTAGAAATTTTCAAAAATAAATTAAAAATTAATGAAATAATAAAAGAAGAAAAAAAAGATAATGATGAAGTGGAAATTGGAGATAAAGAAGTGGAAAAGGATAAACCAGAAGAATATAAAAAATTAGAAAATAAGGAGGAAGAAAAACTTAAAGAGTTAGAAAAAAATATTGAAGAAGAACATAAAGAGAACGAAGAAAATAAAGAAGAAAAAAAAGATGAAAAAAAATTAATTATAGATGAAAAAGAAGATAATAAAGAAAAAATTCCCAGCATTGAAGATATATTTAAATTTGATAAATCAGAGAAATATTGTTTTTCTAAATATAATAAAAAGGAAGAAAATGAAATTAGAGATTTAATAGATAAAAATATAAAACCTCCTAAAAAAGAAAAAATTAATGATTATGATAAAATAACGTTAGGAGGAAACGAAAAAGATAATTTTATAAAAGAAATTTCATATTTGAATAAAAAGTTTGACAATTTAAACATTATTATAAATGATATTATAAAGAATTTAATAAATAAAGATAATTTAAATAAATTAGAAAAGCAATTACAATTTTTTAAAAAAGATATAAAAGATCTTTTCAAATTAAATATTAATAGATTTGAAAACTTAAATGATTATATCAAAGAACTAGAAAATGAATATAATGATATACTTAATATGATAAATGACTATTCAGATTCCTTTAATAAAGATTTAAATATACCTATAAAAAACTTTTTAGAATTAAAAGAAAATAAATTATTTAAATATGATTTTAAAATGTTCGATTTTCCAAAAGAAAAAAAAACATGTTTTGTTAAATTTGATAATATGAATATTAATTCACCGAATATATTTATACCTATAATAAATATCGATGAAGATAAATTAAAATGTTGTTATGATACATTAAACATAAATTTAGGTAAAATTTGTCCTATATATTATAAAGGGAAATTTAAGATAAATATTATATCATTTGTAAATCAAGATTTAATGATGAAAATAGAAGATTATAAAAGTGAAGAAATAAATGAAGATGAAATTATTGAAAAAGAAAAGATAAAAAATGAAGGATTTGATGATAAAAATAAAGACAACGAAGAAGAAGAAAATATAGAAAAAGAAAAAAATAAAGAAATTAATCAGTTAAATAATATTAAATTAGGTGATGAAAATGAGAAAAATGAAAATTTAGAACATGAATTAATATCAGTTTTAAATTATATTAAAAAAGATGAAAAAGCAATACAAATATTTGTAGAAATTCCCTCGACTTTTGAAGAGAAAACAATGGAATTATCTTGCAAATTAATAATAAAAACTTTAGATGAAAAAGAATGTTTTATTAATATAAAAATAAGATTCAGCTTAATTTCATTAAATATATTATTATCATGTAAACAATATAATTTAATTAATAATTATAATTATCTAGAAGAAAAAAATGCAATGAATGAATTATATTATAAATTAGATGTATCAACTTTATCAAGTAATGAGTATATAGACTTTGAAATAGTTAATAATTATTCCAAAGATGACATGGTATTCTGTGTATCTGTAAAATCTTTAGATAATAACACATCTAAAAAACCAGAATTAGAATCTAAATATATGGAGAAAAATAAAATAAAAAACTCTTTTCAAATTATAATCCCTAATTATAATTCCCAACAAAATGATGAGATTCCAAGATTAAATTGCATATATGAAATTATGATTAATGAAAATTTTATAATATATATTATTATTGATGCAGTAATCAAATCTAATATTTATAAATTATTAGTATATGACTTTTTCACTAAAAATTATGTTGAAAATGAAGTTACTATTTATTTAAGTGAAACATTCAAAGAAACTCTTAAGAAAAAGAATTATAATATGAAATTAAAATTTGCTTTATTTAGTACAAATGAAGAAAATGAAAAATTTTCCTTGGAAATTAATGGATATAGAGGTATTCAAATTTTGCCAGAAAAAAAGAATTATGAAATTAAAAAGGGCAGTTGCATTTTTATTTGTGATATAAAAATTGAATATATTCCACATAATATTATGCCATCATATCTAATAGTAAATTTAAATAATAATAAAATAATTCTTAAAATTAATTATGCCAAAAATCCAGCTGTAAATAAAGATAGTATTAAAATGTATGAAAAGTTTTCTTTAAATATATATTATAATAATGAATATATAGAAGTAAATAAAAACAATTATAATTCTCTTTACAATTATAATTTTATATCTCCATTCGAATTTTCAGAGCAAATTATTGATTTTTCAAAGGACAATGTTCCATATTATCAAAATATTCAATATTTGACTTTAGATTTAGAAAGTGATGGATGGGATACTAAAGGAATGTTGGCTATAAAAGATAATCATTTAAAACAATATGATGCTAGTTTATTCAATATTTATGAAAGATCATCTTTTCCTATATTTCTTAAACATTTTAATAATTGTTATCCATTAATTAATGAGGATATAAATAAATTAAAGAATCAAAAAATACAATATATAGATATAGAATTTCCAAATAAAAAAGAAATAAAAGAAAATTATCATAATAATGATTGGTATTCTGGAAAAATATATTTAATGAATGCAAAAAAAAAGATATTTAATAAAAAGTATGACTATTATTCTAAATATAATTATTCTCCTTCATATTCTGATATAGAGGAAGCAATTTCTATTATAAATAATGAAATATTTGAATATATGAATAAATTTAGAGATTTTATCAAAAGTTATAAAAACAAATGTAGAGATAATCAAATTACCTTTGAATGTATTATATATCATATATTTAAAAATCCTTTTAAAATGATGGAAAATATAATTAAATTTATTCCAGAAAATATAAAATCAAATTTTCAAAATATATTTGATTCTTATAAATTTTGTAATCGAAAAAATAATTCAAATGATAAAGATATTTTACTTCATAATTTCATATATCATTTCCATAATTTTTATATAGAACAAAAAAATAAATTTGAAAATATTGAGCACAAAATAAAAATAGAAAATCCTTCATACAAAGAAAGACATGAAGAATTATTATTTAAATATATTCATATTCCTAAAAGAAATCCAGAAATGCCTTCAGAATGTAAAAATTATTTGAATAAATTAGAAAGCAGTAAGCCGAAGGAAGAAATTAAAAATTATTCTAAAAGTAAAAAAATAAATATAAGAGGTGACCAATCTGAAATAGTGGAAGAAAATACAAATCCTCAAGTTAAGTCAGATATTATTAATAATGAAAATATTCATTTAGATAATGATATAAAAATAGATTTCCCCGATATTAAATTATTTTGTGAAAATTATTCAATGAATATAAAAAATATAAATGAATTTTTGAATAAATATATAATATATTGTAGAATATTCCCATTATATATAAGACATTTAAAAAAGAACAAACTAAATTTAGATGATGCAAAAGAGAAGTATAGTTTATTACTTGGAGTTTATAATTCTATAAAAACTAATAAAAATAATATTATTATAAAAATAAGAGCTGAAGAATATATAAAATATTTTGAAGAAATGATTATCAAATTAAAAAAGGCTGATATTAAATTTGACAAATTTGATACTCTTAAAGGAGAAAGCCAAAATGAATATTCATACATACAACCACCAGAAAAAAAAGAATTATACAGAAAAGAAGATAAATGGGAAAATAAAAAAATATTCGAAGATAAAAAGAAAGAAGAATTTGAAAAAAACATTTTAAGAAAAATAGAAAAAAGTAGTAATATGGCAAAAGGAAAAATGGATTTTAATTTAGATGAAACAATGATTTCTTTTAAAGAAACATCAATGTTTGAAGAAGATGATTCCCTTCGAGAATTGAATAGTTTAATTGATATTAAAATAGAACAAGAAAATGATATAAAAAATTTGGCATTAAATGCAGAAGAAGTAGATTATGACAATATTGATTTGGGAAAAGAAAATATAGGTGAAGGAAATAAATTAACTACTAATAAAGTTGCAAATATGAATGATCAAACAAAATCATCAAGAGTAAAATTTGAAGATTATGAAAAGAAATTTAATGAGGATTATGCTTTAAAGTATATAGTTGATAATTTGAACAAATTAGGTAATGATTTAAATTCACCAAATATGCTAGTATTCAAATTTGAAAAAACCAAGGATTATATTAATACAAAAAAAATAAAAGGAACAAAAGTCGATGTTAATATTTTAAATAATAGGATTGATATGCAATTAAAAGAAAACGAAATATTATCAATTGATTCATTAATTAAAGAAAGTAAGTTCTTGACTTTAAAAATTATTCATTTAATATCAAATTTAAATTATCTAAAAGTCGAAGAGGAAATTCCTTTCAAAAATATTGAAGCTCATATATTAGTAGATTGCGCAAGGACAATTAGTAATGAAAATAGAGTTTTAAATATGCTGTTTGTATGTGGATTGACAAATGCCTTAAATAATTTAGAAATAAACTATTCTTTAAATTTAATAGGTGATAGTGCTATGAAAGTCAGAATAAAAGAAGCATCGGAACCACATAGTGAATTGGCCCTTCAAAAATTATATGATTGTTGTTTTATAAAAAGGAATGTTACCCAATTGGCATCCTGTGTAAAATATTTTTTGGATTATTCAAAAGAAGATAAATCAATTAATAGTGTTTATTATGTTTTTTCAAATGGATTCGATGATGAACTCAAAAAATTAAAGGCTTGGCAATTAAAAATTTTTAATGAAATTCAAAATTCATTTTGTTTTGTGTTTATTAAATCAAATATATTATATAAAGAAAAAAATAAAAAATATGAAAATGAATTAAATAATTTATGGAATAATTTTTCAGAAAATTTTAAAAGATGTAATAGTTGTGGAAAAGTAGTTGATTTATCTTTAAAAGATATTAAAAATGAAAAAATGATTGATAAACTTATTCTTTCTTTATCTGAAGTATTATTAAGAACTGCTAATAATGAAAACTATAATAAAGATAAATTAGTAAAAAGTAAATTTAATATAAAAAATCAAAATATACTTGATGATAATTATATAAATTATTTATATAATAATATAACTGAAAATTTAAATAAACAAGAATTTAATTCATTATATATCAAAAAAAATAAATTGCCGATAAATATTAAAGATAATCAAAATGAACAAAAAGAATTTAAAATATTTTGCCAAAATACTGGAAAAATAATTAGATATGATAATGATACAATTAATATTGATATGAAAAATAAAATAATAAAATTAGCAAAAATATTCAAAGAAAAAAGAGAAAAATTAAAGCTTAAATATATGAATACAATATTTAAACCCAATCTCCCAACTCAAGCAGTTTTATGTGAAGAAGGAACTCATTTGGATATTATTGAATTAATCAAGTATTCAATTAATAAAATACCTAACCCCAGATTATATAGAGAAATTAGAGATGGATTTGTCAAAAATTATGGTGTAAGTATAATTATAGATACATCAAATTCTTGTTTAAATGAAACTGCATTTATCCATACTTTGCAAACAATAAGAATATTATTCAGTTCATTTATATATGATAATATCCCTTGCCTAGATGTAATAATAACAAGAGAAAAAGAGCCAGTTATTTTATGCTCAGAAAAATCTTCTAATGAAATATTAAATGAAAAATCTGCTTTTTGGCCTGTATTTTTCTCTTGTCTAAAACCAGTACAGACCTCTGATTTAGCCTCTGCTATAAAATCAGCTTACAATTTAAACAGAGCAAGAAGAAATGATTATACTAACTATATTTTTGTTTTGACTGATGGATTATATAATATTAGTGAAAGAAATAGAATAATTGGAGTTGTTAATAACTGTTTTATAAAAAATATAAATGTTTTTGGTATTGGAGTGGGAATTTGTCCTATTGGGATTGAAAAATTATTCCCTCAAATAGTATATTCTATGAATCCTTATAATTTATTAGAAGGTATATCATATTGTTTTAGTGATGTTTCTAAATTTAAAGAGTATAAAATGGAGAGCTTTGTAGAAATAATGAATATTGATCATATTAATGCGGAAATAAAGAATGTTATAAATGTTATTAGAAATCCAAAATTTAAAGAATTAAAAAAATTTTTAAACAATGTTGAAATAAGTTTAGAATCTTTCCCTTTTCATCAAGAAGATATGCTTCCTAATGAAAATGGGGAAAATCCCGAAGGAGATGGTGGTATGTATGATAAAAATTTTTATCAAGGCCAATGGATTTTAATTTTAATGTGTTTTTCATCTAATTTAAAAACTCAAAAAGGTGCTTTAGACAGATTAACTAAAGAACAAAGAGAAAGAGAAATGAGAATTATTCCTGAAAATATAAGTAGAAAAATAAATGGAGAAGATTGTATCGAATCTATAGTAGGATATTATGGATATAAAGTAAAAGTTGTTAAAGATTATGAAGAAGCAATAAATGAATTAATTAAGACTAATGAAGAGGGAAGATGTTTTTATAATTCTTTATGGGTCATGAGTGGAAGAGAAATAAATGATATGCCAAGTGGAAAAAAGGATGCAGCTTGTTATATTAACCAATTTGTTGATTGTATGATCCAGTTTTGGAAAAATGGAGGTTCTCTTGTTTTAATGGCCGAAAATGAGCCTATGACTTTTCAAGTTAATCAATTTTTAAAAAAAGTGGACTTCGATGGAGAAAAAGTTGAATTTTTAATAGAAGGAGATAACCCTGGTGGAAAAATTCTGTTAGAAGATAGAAGTGGAAATTTAGAAAAAGAGTGTTCGTTTAATGCCTTAATTCATAAAGTAAATAATGTCGAAAGAGAATCTTTGGCTAAAAATTTAAAAAAATTATATGAAGGTTTGACAGTATCATATGCAAATGGAAAATCATTAAAGCCTTTTATCCCATTTTCAAAAGATTCAAAAGGATGTATAAATTCATTATTTTATAATGGAAAAGACAGAGATAATGGAGAAGGTGAAGGAGATATTTTTATTGATTGTTCTTATACAAAGTTCTTCTTAGAAATGAATGAAAAAGGAACATATAGATATTTACAAAATTTATCTGCTTTTATTGGCTCTGCTGAAAGAAGATTTAAAATTTCTAATCATCCAAGAGAATATAGACCCAAAAAAGTAAATTTTACTTTTAGATTAAATTATGATTTGTATAAATTTCCATCAACTAATATTGATATTTGCTATTTAGTTGATACCACAGGCTCAATGAGTGGTTCTATAGAAAAAGTTAAAAAATATTGTGTGAAAATTTCTGATATTTTAAATAATGAAATGTGTGATAATGAATTTAGATTTGGGGCAATTTTTTATGCTGATCCTATTAATAAAAGCTCAGATTACAATAGATACACTCCACTAACATCTGATATAAATAATTTTAAAAATTATGTTGATAAAATTACATTATTATCTGGTGGAGATGTGCCTGAAGATTGGGCAGGAGGATATGAAATTTGTGTTAATAAAATGAATTGGGAAAATGGCATAAGAATTATAATACATATTGCTGATGCTCCTGCTCATAGCAGATTATATAATGATGGAGGTGATGGTGGAGATTATTCTTCTGAAGGACCAAAATTAGATAATTATATTAAAAAATGTTCTAATATGAATATTAATATAGTTGCTTTTAAAATAGGATCTTCCTCTAATAAATCATTTGAAAGAGTAAAAGCAATTTATAATAATAATGGAAAATATAATTTTAAGATGACAGATTTTGATCAAAATAGAACTGATACGTCATATTTTGTAGATCTAGTCGTCAATAGTGTTAAAGGAGTAACTGCATAAATTATTAAAATTCAATTAAATTCTTAAATAAACATTTAAAATAAATTATAAAAATTAAATATAGATTATTTATTATCAAAAAAACTCTTTATATTTTAAGAGTTTTTAGGTTTTATTTATAGATAAAGAGCTTAATTCTTCATTAAACTCAGAAATATTAGAAAATTTTTAATAATTATTATAATTAAATAATATTAATTGGTTTTTTAATCAATGGGGATTGGGGATTGGGGATTGGGGATTG
>JAJJLS010000004.1:0-21423 GCA_023783355.1 Polyplastron multivesiculatum
CAATCCCCAATCCCCAATCCCCAATCCCCAATCCCCAATCCCCAATACTAAATCAGAATAAATATTAATTTAATATACATTTTATTTTTATTGAAAACTTTTTTTTTATTTACTTTAATAACTATTTTAAGAAATTCGTTAAAAATAAATATAAAAACCCATTTATTCTTTAATATGTAAAATGAGTGATAGTGAAAGCTCAGATGAGCAAGAGCATAAAAGAGAAAAGACAAAAAAGGAAAAGTCTAATTCTTCAAGTGAAGAAAGTAGTGAAGACAAAAAAGCTAAAAACCATAAAGACAAAAAGCATAAACCAGATAACAAAAATTATAAGAAAAAACATAAGAAAACAAAAGATAAATTGGAGAAAAATTCAGACAAGGAATCAGAGGAAAATGAATCTAAAGGATATTCTGAAAAAGATTCATCTCAAGACATAAAAAAAAGATGTTAATAAAGACATAAAAAAAAAACAAACCAATAAAAATAAAATTGGTTCAAACACTAAAGAAGACCATAATTTAAATAAAAAATATGAGAATCAAGATTCTGAGGAAAATTCAGAAAATTCGGATGAAAATAAAAAATCTGAAAAAAATTCGGTAAAAAATATATTGTCGATTAATCATGACTCAAATGAATCTGACTCAAAAAATGGAAAAAATTCTGATGAAGATGATTCTGACCAAGCAGAACATGAGATTTCAAAAAATAAAGAAAAGTCAAAAAGTAAAATAAAAAATAAGAAGAAAGAAGAAAAAAAAGAGGAATCTGAAAATGAAAAATCTGCAGATAAAAAAAGTAAAAAAAAATCACAAAGGAAAGCAAGTGATAGTTCAGAGAAGGAATTTAAAAAAGACAAAAAATCAAAATCAAAACATAAAAAAAATGAAACATCTGATGAAGATTCCCAAGAGAAATACCAAAAAAGAAAAAAGAAATCCAAAAAAAAACATCAAAAAAAAGAAAGTTCAGAAGAAGAATCAGAAGATAAAAATAATAAACATAAAAAATCTGTTAAAAAAAGTAAAAAGCAAAAAGAAAGTGATGATTCAGAAGAAGATAAAGAAAGTGAAGAAAAAGAATCAGAAAAAAGTAAAAAAGAAGATATAGAAAAATCCAAAAAAAAGAAGGGAAAAAAAGAAATAAAAAAGGATGAATATGATGAGGATAGTTCAAAAGATTCAAAAGAGAAAAAAAAAACTAAACCCAAAAAGAAAGATAAAAAAGGCGAAGAGCAACCAGAAAAAGAAGATAATTCTGAAAAAGAAAAAATCTCGAAATCCAAAATCAAGAAACATAAAAATCAATCTAGTAAACAAGGTTTTTCTAAATCGAAAGAGAAAAGAAAGAAAAATAAAGAAGAAGAGTCTGAAAAGGATAAGGAGTTAAATTTAGAAAATAAAAAAGAAAAAAAATCTAAGAGTAAAAAGGATGATAAAGAGAAAAAACATAAAATACAAGACATTGAAAATGAAGAAGCAAAAATAAAAAAAGAAGATGAAAAAAAAGATGATGGAAATAAAGATAAATCCAAAGAGGATATACAAAATAACTTAGAACAAGATAAAGATATAATAAAGGAAGATAAAGATAATCAAAAAGAAGAAAATGTAGAATTAAATATTAAAACTAATAAAAAAAATAATTCTGAAACAAAAAATTATGTAGAAAATACTGAAGAAATCACAGAAAAAGAAGAAGAAATAAATTTAGATAAAGAATTGAAAGGGCTTAAAGAAGATAAAGGTGAGAAAAAAGTTTCACAAGATAAAAAAGGGAATAAGAATAAAAAGAATAAAAAGGATGAGAAAAAAGATACAAAAAAAGATTCGGACAAAGAAGATAAATCTGAAAAAAAAAAATAAAAAGAAAAAGAAGGAAGAAAATAAAACTAAGAATAAAATTAGAAATAAAGAAGAAGAAGAAGAAGACAAAAAAAGTGAAGAAAATGATTTAAAAAAACATAAATCAAAAAAAGATAAAAAACATAAAAAAAAATATGAAGAAGAAGAAAAAGAAGATAATTATAGTGATAGTTCAAAAGAAAAAGAATCTATTTCCAAAAAGAAAAAATCTAAGCATTCTGAAAAGATAAAAAATAAAAAATATGAAGATGAAGATCAAGAAAGTGATAGTCACGAAGATAAAAAATCTAAAAATAAAAAAGAAAATAGAAAAAAGGAGGAAAGTGAAGAAGATGAAAGTAACAGTAGTAATGAAGATAAGAAACCAAAAAAGAAAAAAAATAATAAGATAAAAGAAAAAAGTAAAAAAGAAAAAAGCAAAGATAAAAAATCTAAAAAGAAAAAGGATAATAAAAAAAAGGATGAAAGTAGTGAAGATGAAAGTATTAGTAATAGTGAAGATAAGAAATCTAAAAAGGAAAAAGATAATAAAAAAAAGGATGAGAGTGATGAAGATGATAGTATTAATGAGGATAAGAAATCTAAAAAGAAAAAAGAACATAGAAAAAAAGAGCAAAGTGATGAAAATGATAGTAATAGTAGTGATGAAGAAAAAAAGTCACATAATAAAAAAGATAATAAAAAAAAAGGTAAAGAGAACATAATAAACAAAAATAAAAATAAAGATAAAAAAAGTAAAAAACATAAAGATAAATCTGAGTCGGAATCTGAATCTGGCTCAGAAGAAAAAGTAAAAACTAGAAAAAAGCATAAAAAAGAAGACAGAAAAAAGGTTAAGAATAAATCTAAAAACAAGAATATTGATAATGATGCAAGTTCTGATTCGGATGACAAAAATAGTAATGAAGAGTCTGAAAATTCAGATAAACAACCTAAAAAGAAAAATAGAAATAAAAAAGATAAAAATTTAAAAAAACATGATAATTCTTCTGATTCTGAATCCAAAAGGGAAAATCATTTTTCATCTCATAATTCTTCTTCTTCTGATAATAGTTCGAGTGATAAAAAAAAAGAAAGACATAAATCAAGTATGACATATAAAGAAAAGAAAAATAAAGAAAAAAAGAAGGAAAATGAAAAATTATCATCTTCTGGCTCTGAACCTGAACCAGAAGAAATAATTAAAGATTTGAAAAAAGATGAAGAAAAATTGAAGAAATCTTCTTCAGATTCAGATTCAAAAGATGAAAGTCCAGATGAGGAAAATGGTAATAAAATAGAATTTGAAAGCGAAGAAAAAGTGGAAAAAAATGTTATAAAACATACTAAAATAATTAATGAAATTAAAACATCTATTGATAAATTAATTCCTAAAAATCAAAGTGGTAAATTTTTAATGGACGAAGAAAATAAGAATAAAGATAGTCAAAGATCAGTTCAAGAAATTATAGATAATTTTTTGAAAACAGATTCTGTTATTAAGAAATATATATCAGAATTTAAATTAGATGAAAAAAAGAAAAAATTTTTTAAAAAACAAGGATTTATTTTAACAGAAAAATCAATGGAAAGAATGGCTTTATTAATTCATTATATATTAAATGGAATACCTGTATTATTTGAAGGGAATACTGGTACTTCTAAAACCCGTACTACATTAACGGCGTGTAATTACATAAAAAAGTTTATCCAAAAAGATGATGATAATAAAAGAGAATTAATAAGATATAATTTAAGCGCAGAAACCAAAATAGATGATATAATAGCTAAATATGTAAGTGACCAAGATTCATTCATAGGTTTAATAGTTCAAAATGGGCCTTTTGTAGATGCTTATGTTAATGGAAAAATTATTTTATTTGATGAAATAAATTTAGCCCCAGCTAATGTGCTTCAATGCGTTCAACAATCTTTAGATAATGGCTTTTTGAGTGTTGAAACAAATGGTAGATGCCTATTAAAATATGAAAAAAATCCAAATTTTGCTTTGGTAGCAACACAAAATCCTAATAAAGGTGCTTTTGCTGGAAAAAGACAAGAATTGGGCCCTGAATTTTTATCAAGATTTCAAAAAATTTATTTCCCAGATATATTAAAGGAGGAAATGCAAGAAATTGCTTTAGGTATTGCAAAAAATGTGGAATATTTAAAATCAGGTGATAAAAACGAAAAGTATAAAAAACAATTATTAAAAGATATTGTCAATTTACATTTTGAATGGGCGAAAGAAACTGATTCACAAACTGATATACAATGTTTTACTATAAGAGAAATTGAATCTGTTATAGAATGTCTTTCTAATAATGAAGACCCTTATAATGTTATTATGACTATTTATGGGGGAAGATTTAGACAAAATAAAAAAGATAAATTAAAATTAAAACTAAAAAAATTTGATTCATTAAGAGACTTGAAAGAAGATATTAAACCTCTTCCAGAGGATTTCCCAAAATGTTTCGTTAATGATGCTTTAGTTCAAACAGTTAAAAGTGTTTTATTAGCCTTAAGAAATAAAAGAAATGTTATCATAGTAGGAAATGATGAAAGTGGTTTAACACAAATAGCTGAATGGTGTTCAAAATATTTCAACAATGAAAAAAAATCAAAAAAATCAGATGAGTCTTTAATTTGTTTTTGCACAAAAAACTTGGAATGTTCTGATCTTATAGGAACACAAAAAATCGCAGATTCTTCAGGAGATGATGGTGAATTAATAAAATTTGACCCTAGATTTTTATATAATGCTATAGTTGAAGGAAATTGTGTAGTTTTGGATTGTATTAATGAAGCTCCATCTCGAGTTATTGAAAGATTAAATGGTTTATTAGATAAAAAAAATAGTAAAAAAGAAGAAAAATTTGAAGTGCCAGAAAACACAACTAACCCTGAAATTAATATACATAGAAATTTTAGAATTATATGCACTTCAAATTTTGAAAAAATTAATCAAATTTCTCCAGCTTTTGTAAATAGATTTGAAGTAATAGTTTTAGAAGATCAATTGAAAGGTTTAGGTGATTCTAAAATGAAAAACTTTATTCAATTTTTATGTAATAAGTATCAAAAAGAGTGCCATGACAATTATAAAAAAAGAAAAGAAAAAATTAAAAAGACTAATAAAAATAAAAAGAAAATGAATATAGATGATCCATGGGCAAATAATAATAATAATGAAAAAGATACTAAAAAAAAATTAAAAATAGACAAAACAATAGAAGTTAATCAAGAAATGATGGATTTAATTTTAGAAAAAGTTAGAATTTTATCCAAAGGGAGAAATCCTAATGAATCATTTGATGATTCTACTTCAGCTAGTTCTTTAGGTGATAAAGAAGTAGACGAAAATTATAAAAAATATTTAACTATGTCATCAATTAATAAATTTTGTAGGACTTTAATAATATTAATAAATAAATTTAAATTACAAAATCATATATCTTTAGAGTCAATCATCAATTTTTCTTTTGAATTATTATTTGAAGAGCATTTATCAAATAAAAATGAGCTTATACAAAAATATTTAATAGATGAATTAATCGAATCTAGTAAGCAAGTAAGAGATTTAGGAGAAGAGCAATATTATTTTGAAAAGTCAGAAAGTCTCAAAAGATTTATGGTACAAATGTATGCATGCTCCTTAGTTAATCAATATTTATGTATTATAGGCCCCCCTGGAATAGGTAAAACAATAGGAGCTAGAGCATTTTCTTTCATAAGAGAAATCATTTTCGGAATTAAGTATGAATCACCATTTTATATGCATACTTTTAACCAATTCACCAGACCTAGTGATTATTATGGTATTTCCTCTTTAAAAGATGAAAAATTAATTTTTAGAGATGGTACATTAACTAAATCAATTAAACAAGGAAATGTTTTTATCGGAGACGAATTTAATATTTCCTCTGAGGATTGTATGAAAGCCATAACACCTATTTTAGAATTGAAATTTAGTGAAGATATTTTAATACCAGGTATAGAAAATAAAATATCAATAGATCCTGATTTCTTTTTTATTATATGTCAAAATACTAAAAATACTTTTGGTCGTAAAGATTTACCCGAAAAAATAAAAGTTAAAATTAAGGTTATTAATTATCCTGATAGAATAAAAGAGGAAATTGAAAATATTTGTGAAAGTATATGCGAGAATTTATTCAAAGGAAGAGGACAAAAAAAATTGACAATAAAAGAAGCAAGATTATGCGGTGAATTCATGATGGCATTAAATGAGAAAGAAGTTTTAACACCATGGTCTTTGAGGGATATATCCAAATTATTCGCAAGAATAAATAAGCAATCAATAAATCCTAAAAACTATGATGGTTTAAATATCCAGGAAAATATTTTATTTTATATTTTATCTTCGACAAATGATTCTTTAATAAGTGAAAGATTACTTGTTGTCGTTGATTTAATAGCAGATACATTTAAATTAAGTTCTGCTGAAAAATCAAATTTAAAAGAATTATATAATAGTCCTCCTTATATCAAAAATAGAAATAATAAAATTTATATAGAAAAGGGAAAAATAAGTATATGCTATTGCAAATATGAAAAAGAAATTTTCGAAAAATTAAATGGATTACCAAGTATTTTAAATGCTTTATTTAAAATATTAATAACCAGTGATGATGAACCTATTTTAATATCAGGCCCAAGTTCATTTAAAACATTTTTGGGAAGATTATTATTTCAGAATGGTAAATGTGATGTTATTTCATTAAATTCAGAATCGACTATATCACAACTTATAGGTTCTTCGACTTTATTAACTACTGAAAAAGCCAAAAATTATTATTTGTTGCAAATATATGAAATACTGCAAGCTAATAATATTGATAATTTATTAAAAGATTTAGAAGATTTCGAAACTAATAAAGAAAAGATAAAAAAAACTATAGATGAAATGACAAAGCTTAAAAAAATAGATAATAATTATACTTTCTATTATGCTTTAGAACATTTCAAAGAAAAGTTATTTAAAACAGAAAAAAATAAAAAAAGTTTATTTGATATGATAATAGAGTTTAAACCTGGTATATTTATTTCAGCAAGAATTAAAGGATGCAATTTGATATTAAAAAATATATCATATGTAAAAACTGAAAATTTAGAAAGACTAAATGAGGCTCTCACAGGAAATAAAAAAATAACTTTAAATGAAGATACTCAAAACTCTTTTACACCGGAAAACAATAAAGAAATTAGCTTTAGTAATGATTTCAGAGTAGTAGGAACTTGTAATGAAGGAGAGGAAACATCACTTTCTAATGCATTTTTATCAAGATTCACTTTAATTTATGTTAATAAATATTTAGAAGAAGAAGAATTAAAAGTACTAAAAGATACTGCAGATGATATAAGGGATATAGAATTTCTAAACCAATTATTAGAAAATTATTATAGTTTATTCCCTGATACAAATAGAATGAATTTATCCCAAAAAATAAATTGCTTTAAAATAACTAAAGAAATAGATAGAATAAGAAAAAATAATTCTCATCATGAAAATTTAAAATTAGTTTCTTATTATTTATTAAAAGGGCTTAATGAAAAAAGAGAAGAAAAAATAAATGAAATAAATAATATATTTAATATAATTAAATATTATGATGATAAAGTTGATAATTCTCCAATTGAAATTGTTAAAAATACAAAGGAATCATTTGTTAAGTCCAAATTAAATAATTTAATTATGAATATAAATCCAAAAATAGAAAAAAAAGAAGTCAATGAAAAAGAGAAAGATAAACCTAAAGATAGAAAGGAAAAAGAAAATACTAGTTTAGTCTTTACTCATAAAATCAAAGAAATAATAGACGCAATACATTTTAGTATATCCTCAAGAACACCATTAATTTTAGAGGGTGAATATGGACAAGGAAAAAAATCGGCGATTGAATATTATGCAAAAATGTCAAAATTAGAATTGGTTCAGGTTCCAATATCGAAGTCAACTAAGGTGGATGATTTATTATGTAAAACAACATTTAAAAAAAATGAAAAAGGTAATTTCAGTTTAGTAAATTCAAAAACTCCGTTATGTCATACAATAGAATGTATTGATAATTTCCAGAATAAATTAGTTGTTTTAGAAGGAATTAATAATGCAACTCCAGCAGTTTTAGAAATATTAAATTCTATATACGGAAAAAAGGAACAAATATTTTATTACCTAATGGCTCAAAAATAGTCAAAGGAAATATGAATTTAATCTCTATATTTTATCCTTCAGATGATTTCACTCGAGAAAAATTACCAGGAAATTTAATAAATAATTCTTTATATTATATTTGCCAAGACCCTGCAAAAAATGATATTGTGCATATTATATCATATCTATTTAATGAGGTAGATTTGACTAAAAATGAACAAAAAGAATTCACTGATAACTTTTTGAAAGCTCAAAAAATAGCAAAAGAAGGAGTAGGAGAATTCCCTATCACTTTACATGAAGTTAGAAAATATATTTCTTTTAGAAATGATATTCCTAAATTAGATAAAAATATATTTATGACATTCATTTTTAATTATCATTTTAGCCAAAAAGAAAATATATATAAAGCTCAAAAAGAACTTAAATTAGATACTTTTTTATTTAATCCTATAATAAATTATAATGGAGATAAAAAATGGCTAACTTTTAAATCTTCAAAAAAAGGTAAAAGTAATCAACTAAAAATTGAAATAAAAAATCCTGATAAAATAAATACAAAAAAATTAATTAATAAATTCGATACAATGACTTTAACTGAAAAATTATGCTTTCTTTTCTTAATTTGTTGTGTTATAGCAAAAAAAACTCCTATTATACAAGGTGTAACCGCATCAGGAAAATCTTTTATTATAAAATTACTTGCTGAAGTTTTAGGACAAGATTTAAGCATTTATCAATTAAATTCAAATTCTAGTATTTCATTGTTTACTGGCCAATCTGTCATGAAAGAAGAATTTGACAAAAAAGAAAAAGAAAAATTAAAAAATGTATTAAAATTATTAAATATAAAAGATAAAAAAATTAAGGATATTAATTCGAAAGACTTTTCTAGATTCCAAAAAAAAATAGATAAAAAATTAAAATCAGATAAAATAAGCGATGAAGAAAAAAAACAATATGAAGATGCAAAAGATACACTAACTGTATTAAAATCCCCACTGAATAGATTTATGCATCAGGATTCTGAATTAATTAAGGGTATAAAAACAGGAAAATGGATAGCATTAGATGGTATTGAAATGGCCAATACTCAAATTTCAGAAAAGTTGAGTCCTTTATGTGGAGAAGTTCCAACTTTGAACATTTTTGAATCAAGACTCGAAGATTTGAATTTTGACTCATCAAATATTAACCCTGATTTTAGATTATTTATTATATATAACCCTTCCTCTCAAAATTCTAAAAAAATTGATCAATCTTTATTTAATAAGTGTATTAAATTTATCATGCCTTCTATCGATTCAAGTCCAAGAGATGCAACAACAATGTTATTTGAAAGTATGATGAAAAAATCAAAAGATAAAGATGTATCTTTATGGTCAAATTTATCAGCCCGTATAGCAAGATATCATATAGAGGAAACCAAAAAAAGTAAAGATAATACTGATTTAGTAGCTGGAAATGTGCCTTTTACTTCAAGAAATTTATGTTTTATTTCAAACGATTTTCATCATTCGTTTGATAATAATAAGAATATCACTATAGAATCATGGCTTCAAAGTATATTTGATAATTATTATTGGAGATCATTTATTAGTTATTCTCAAAAAGATAAAAAAAATTTATGGAAGAGACTAAAAATATAATCGAAAAAGTACCAGATCAACAATATAAAGTAGATCAAGAAGTAGATTTCACTGAAGAATTTAAAGAAATAGTTGAATATTTAAAAGGAATACAAAATTATGAGGGGAAAAATATTGAATATAGAGATTTCGATTTTAAGGATTTTTTAAATTTTTGTCTTAAAGTGCCTATTAATAAAGAAAAATTGCAATCTATTTATAATAATTTAGAAGATACTATTGTTTTATTGGATAATAATCATAATATGGATGAAATATTGAAAAATAAATTTTATCAAATTAATTTTATAAAAAATCATTATGAAAAGATATTGAATCATTTCTAAAATGTGAGTGGATTTGAAGATAAATTAGAATTAATTAATGATCAACTATTAAAAAATGAAGATATTAAAAATTATTTATTAAAAATGAGATTTTTAAATTTGATTCTAAAAAATGATAATAAAAAGATATATGAACCAAATTTAAACTATGAATTATTTAGTCCTTTTTCAAATGAACTATCTAAAAACTTATTTGAATTGATAAAATATAAAACTAAAAATTATTTCGAAGAATTGGTTTTATTTTTATTAGAATATCCAGAAGCTTTTAAAATTGTACACTATTATTATCCATATAATATTAATGAATTAAAAGAAGGTGAATTAAAATATGCTAATTATTATATTTATCTTTGGTATAATTTATACATTAAAAAATTTAATTTCTCAATTCGAATAAGAGATCAAAGATATGATATCATATTTCCCGATGAAGATCAAGATAAAAAAGTTAATCCTTATTTTATCTTAAATGAAAAAAATTCTTTATGTCTTTCTAAAGATTCATTTTTAAACAGAAGCACAAAAAATATTTCTGATAATACTTACAAAAGTCAAATAATATATTTAGATAAAAGCCCAGAAGAAAATACCCAAACTATGTTGAAATTATTATATAATAATTTTAATGGTCTTAATAAAGAATCACCTTTAAAAACTTGGGATGAAGTTGATAACTTCCAATTGGAAACAGCAAATTTTTTCATCAATAATTTATCTACATTAATAAGCCGAATTTGGTCTTTATTAATTAACTTAAGTGATAAATTTCCTGATGTTATTGAATATTTAAAAAAATCTTGTTGTTTTTTAGAAAAAGATGCTATCTATATATTAGAATATTTATATAATAATTTAGATGTAAATCATTTAGTTAGCCTTATTAAAGATATGATAGATATATCTTTTTTCTGTGAAAATAAATCCGAAAGTATGCTTTGGAAATATAGAATATTATTAACTAATTTAGAAACAGAAGAAAAAGATAAAATCGATAATTATAAATATTATGATTATTTCAAATCTCAAAACATAGATGCTGATGATGAAATTGTATTATTAAAAAATGAAATAAATAATTTAAATAAATTAGCAATTTATTGGAAAGATGAAAAAATAGATGTTTATAAAAGTAAATTATTGACTCTACAAAATTTAATAGTATCTTATAAAAACAAGGATATAGAAGACGCAGAAATTATAAAATTAAGAAATGATGCTAATGCTTTATTGTTACATTTAGGTAATAAAGTTAGAAATAAAACATCTTCAATAAAATCTTTAAATTTTTTAAAAGATGAAATAACAAAGTTTACAACTTGGCAAAAACCTACAAAAGAGCAATACAAAATTTTATTTAATAAAGCAAATATTTTTAAATTTAGTCGGAAAAGAAAAAGAAAAAAAATTAGATATTCTAAATTTACCTAATAAAGATCAAATGAAAATAATAGATACTAAAAATAATAAATTAAACGAATTAATTTTATGGTTTTCTTTTATTAAAGATAATTTCAAACAATTATTTGATCCTGATACAAGTGAACAAAGATCTATGGAATTAACTATGCATTTATATAAAGATTGTGAATTAGATCCTATAATGACTTTTATAAGTGAAAAAAAATTGGAATTAAGTGGAGAAAATCAAAATTTATCTTTTAATGACCAGAAAAGAGTCGATCAAATGCTTAGAGGAATATTTATATCTAAAATAAGAGATAATAAAATAGATTATAATGCTGTTAATAATATAGTTCAAGATATAAATTCAAAAATAAATACTAAAGAAGAAATACAGGATGAAGAATACTATTTTAGTTACATGATATCAGATAAATATCCAAAGAATTTAAAATTAAGAATGCCGATTTTTGAACCTTTATATGTATTTTATTTATTTTATAAATATGATAAAGCAAATAAATATAAATTAGGAGATATTTTTAATGGAGTTAATACTAACTTTGGTGGAATACATGATATTGCAGATGAAATTATGAGAAAAAGAGAATATGATAATATGGTATCTCTTTCTGAAGATATGGGGAAATTATTTTATCAAAATATTTGTGGAAAAGAATTTAAAAATGAAGAAGATATAAGTGTGTGCGAATTTATAAATAACGAAGCTGAAAAAGAAAAAGATTCAAAGAATAAAAAAGAATTATTAATCAGAATTGCTTCAAGTTTAAGTTTTATTAAGCAATTTCAAGATATAATTTTTGATAAACAAAAAGAAAATATTAAAAATTATGAATTTAAATTAGATGATTTCTATAATTTATTAAATGACAAAAATAAATTAATAAATTGTTCAAATATATTTAAAAAAGAAAAAGATATAAAAAAGGAGGATAAAAATAAATCATTATTTTCACCTTCATTTATTTATTATATAAATAATAATCAAACATTCATTAACGATTTATTTAATAGTATAAATTTTTCAGATAATTCAATTATTTATGATATAAATAGAAAAGTAAAAATAGATTATCTCCCCTTTTGGCTTTACATATTAAGAAATATTTCTTCATTAAACTGTTTAGAATATGGTAGAAAAGAAATAGAACAAAATATAGCAAGTCATATTACAGATAAAATCAAAAAAAAATTATCTTATTGTCTAAATAATAATAAACCGATTAATTTAAATTGGATGAATCTTTTAATAGATAATATATCTTCTGAAATATTCGAACCAAAAATTCATTTATTCTATAATTTTTTCAATTCATTAGTGAATAATCTGAATTTAACTGGTAAAAATTTGAATACTTTTGCTATAAATGAATTAGAGAATTTCTTTTATGTAATTATTGATTCCGTTTTTAATGGTACTTTTGATAAATTATTAGAAGATAATATAAATGAAAATAAAGAAAATATGATTTTAAAATTCACAAAAAATCCTTCAAATTATTTATATGAAAAAATTAAGGAAGATATTAATAAAAAGTTTATTGAAATTATGAATAAGGAAAACATTTATGAATTAAATAACGATTTTAATGATAAAATTAAAGAATTAAGCCAAAATTTTATAGATGAAATTAAAAAAATAAATGAAGAATTATTCAATGCTGAATTTCAAAAACTAAAAGATGCTAATAATAAAAAAGTAACTATTGAATTTGCTAATTTATGCAAAGTTAATTCAAATAATATTTCTTCTATTGAAAAAATTTTATCTAAAAAAGAATTTGGAATTATTACTAATAAGCAATTATCTGAGGATGAAGTTAATAATCTTAGTTTAATTCAAACTGAAATATCAAAATATAAAAAATATGGATTAAAAGAAATAGAAGAGGGAAAATTAATATATTATACATTATCTTATGATTTTACAAAAATAAAAGATATTCAATACAATTTACTATATATGAATAAAGTAGTTGAAACAGATCTTGAATCTCATAAAGGAAATATATATATCATTCATGATAAAAACAATGATGATGAATTTAAGAATTCTTTCGAAATTAAATTTATAGAAGATGAAGAGGAAGTTCATGAGGATATTGAAGAACATAAATATGAGGATAAATTTAATAGACAACCTGAAGAAGGAGATATCAATGAAGAAAAAGAATATCAAGAAGATGAAGATTTAAAAGAAGTAGAGCATGAAGTTATAAGAATCAAAGAAGAAAAATCAGCAAAAGAAAAAGATGAAAAAGATAAAGCCGAAAAAGAAAAAGATGAAAAAGGAAAAGTTGAGAAGGAAAAAGCAGGGAAGGAAAAAGCCACAAAAGAAAAAACTGAGAAGGAAAAATCTAAAAAAGATTTAAAAAATTTAAAAATTGAAGATTATATTAAATTTAATAAATGTAAAAAAACAGTTATTTGGAAATTCGAAATTGAGAATGAAGAAGAAATAAAAAACTCTATTGAAAAAAATATGAAAGTACCAACAGAAAGAGATGTAAAAAATCCTCCTGAAATTTTATTATCAGAATATAAAGTAAATGAATTTTCTAATTTTATAGAAAAATTAATAAAGTCATCAATATCTTTATATGATATATTTAGTAATATAAAAGATAAAAAAATAAATGATTGTTTGGTTATAGAAAATTTCGAGAAAGAAATAAAAAATTTATTAAATCTTTTAGATAAAGTTAAAAAAATGCTAAAACTAAATAAAAATGAATTTGAGGATTTAAACAATTCATCAAAAGATTTAGAAAAAGAAATTTCTGAATTCAATTCTAATTTAATTCAATATTATAATAATTATAAAACCTCAGTTGAAAGAAATATTATCTGAATTTTTTGATATAAAGGAAAGCAATATATTTAGTTTGGATTTTGCTTTGCCTAATATACCTAAAAATATATCTAAATCTAATATTTATTTAGAAAAAATGATTAAGGATTCTGAAAATTTGTATGTACCCATTAACAATATAGATAGTGAAGGCAAAAATTTAATCTGTTGTTATAAGTCATTAGAATTAAATTTAGGAAAAACATGCTCAGCTTTTTATCATAAGCCTTATATAATCAACATTATTTCATTTGTAAATGAAGATATGACTGTCAAAATAAAATCTTATAAAGAAAGTAAAATAGATAATAATGAAATTAATAAAGTAGATAAAGAAAAGGAAGAAGAAAGAGTAGAAGAAGAAAAGGAAGAAGAAAAAAAAGAAGAAAAAGAAGAAGAAAAAGAAAAGGAGGAAGAAATCATAAAAGAAGAAAAACCTATTTCTATATATGAGGATGAAATAGCTAATAAATATTTAACAGTAAAAGAATTAATAAAAAAAGGAGAAAATGTGCAATTATATGTAGAAATTCCACAAACTTTCGAAGAAGATACCATCCAAATAAGTTCTGTTTTAAATATAGAATCAATTTCTGGAAAAAAATTAGAATTAAATGTGAATATAATTTTAACCACAGTACCTATATCTGTTTTAATATCTTGTAAAGAATACAAATTAATAAAAGAAAAAATTAACTATGATAATAGTATTACATTTGAACAATGTTTCAAATTAGATACAAAAGAATTTATAGGAGATGAAGAAATTAATTTTGAATTATTAAATTATAAAAATAATGAGCCTATTGAATTTTTTATAAGTGCTAAATCTTTAGAAAATAATACATCAAATATACCAATATTTTCAAGATTAAAACAAAAAAATAATTTTAAAATAAGTATCCCTAAATATGATTTTAATTCAAATGATACTGAAGTTCCTAGACTACACTGTATTTTGGAACTATTTATTAATAAAAATTTTGTAATATATATAATTATAGATTCATTAATTAGACCTAATTTAAATATATTCAAAATGTATGATTTTTATTCTAAAAAATATATTGAAAATGAAATAATAATATATCTTAATGAAAGTGTACAAGAAATATTTAAAAAAGAAGAAAGATTTATTATACTAAATTGTATCATGTTCTCTACTTACGAAAACGAAGAATTTAAAGTTGTTCCAAGTGCATTTTATGGAGGAAAAATACAAACTTATACAGGAATAATTAAAGATGGAAAATGCAAATTTTCAATGTTTTTGGAATTTGGAAATGAAAATGAAATAATTGAAAGTGGAAGTTATTGCAATATTATTATTACTATAAATATAAAAAAAATAAATTTCAGAATTAAATTTTATAAACCAGATACAAATATATTTTCAGATGATTATTATTTACATTTTATTATTAAAGGAAAAAATGAAATTCATGAAAAATGGAATGTTCTAAAAAAATTTAGAAAAAACTAAATTTTATGTGACACCTTTTAATTTCTCTAAGGATGAAATCGATTATAAAACTATTACATCAGAAATAAGTGAATTAAAATTTTATTATATTTCCAAAGATGAAATGATGACTTCTTCTCCGAAATACGAAAAAAAAAGTTTAATTAAATCACATTATATTAGAGCTAATGAATATCAATTCCCTATAGCTTTGAAATATCAAGATTTATGGTTCCCATTAATAAAAAATAATAAAAGTATTCCTTATAATATTATCTATTTCGAAAATTGGAAAGAAATAAAAAGTCAATATTGTTCTAATTATAAAAGTTGGTTGGAAAAAATTAAATCTATTAATAAATCTTATGAAGAAATATCCAGTTTGTGGGAATTTAATAAATTTAGTAAATCCTATAATTTTTATAAAGAATGCGAAAAAATTGTGAGAAAGAACTTAATAAAAGGGCTTTTAGTATTCAAAAAAGGTATTAAAGAGTTTGAGGACGAATCAAAAAGTGAAGATATAACATTTGGGGGATTGGCCTATCATATTATTTATAATCATCATAATGTTTTATTTCATTTACATGAAAGTTTCCCCCAAGATATTCGAGAAAAATTAGATCATGATTTTCAATATTATCGAACTTCATCCAAAGATGAAGATAAAAATCTTGCTTTATATAATTATGTATTAAGACTACAAGACATTTTTGAAAAAAAATCTCATGAATTTAGAGACAACGAAAAAAAATAAAAGTAATCCTTCCTGATATAGAAGAAGAGCAAAAAAATTTATTAATATCATATTATTCAATAGATTCAAGATTAAATGAAAACAAACCAAAAATAGTAATCAATTATGAAAAACAATATAAATCATTCACAGGTAAAAAAAAAGATATAGAAATAATATTATCAGAAAAATTTTTAATATTAGGTAATCAATGTAATCCAGTCGAGAAAAATGAAAAGCAAAATCTTGAGAATTTAGAAGATAAACTTAATTTAAAATTAGACAATTCAATTACTATAGTATTACCAGAAATTGATTTAGTTAAATATCAAGAAAATTTATCATTAAATAAAATTTTAGAATTATATAATACATTAATAATTGGTTCAAGAATATTACCTGCTTATTTACAAACAGCAATAATAAATGAAAGCGAGGATAATTTGAAGGAATCTTCTAAATATTTCGAAATCTTATTTTCTATATATAAAAATATTAATAGTAAAAACAATTCATTAATTTACCTAAATATAAATGAATTCATATCTTCTTTTAAAGATATGATAATGAAACTAAAAAATGCAGGAATTAATTTTAGAACAAATACCTTATTAAATAGTATCAATTATGAAACTAATAATAAAACTTCTTTCATAACTCCACCTGTAAAAATAGAGCCTATAAAACAAAAGGATGAATGGGAAAATAAAAAGATATTAGAACAAAAAATAGAACTTGATTTTCAAAAAGATTTAAAGAAAAAAATAGAATTTAATAATATTAAAGCAGAAGCAATAAAGCAAATTGATGTCACTATGAATATGACAAGAGTAGACGATAATACAATTAATTCTATAGATGGATTAATTAATCCAAATATTGATCAAAAGGATGAAAATGAAGGAGAAGAAATTAAATTGGATGATTTATTAAATGAAATAGAAAAAGATGAAGATATGTTATTAGTAGATGAAGCCGAAGAAAAAAAAATTGAAAAGAAAAATATAGCATTTTCTACTTCAGATAAAGGTAAAGATAATCCTTTGTCTAAAACATCTAGGGAAGATTTCGAAAATATTGAAAAAAAATTTAACGAAGATTATGCACTTAAATACATTGTTGATAAAATGAAAAATAAAGTTAATAAAAATGATTTAATTTTCAAATATGAATTATTAAAAAATGAAATAAAGGGATATATTCCCAATAAATCAAATTTATATCATGCAGTAGATTCAGAACTAAAAAAAGACGAAAAATTACCAATTTCAAAATTAATTGAAAATAGTTGATTTTTATCATCCAAAATATATGCAACCGTTGCTCAGATTAATTATAATGATATAAATAATGAAATTCTTTTCAATAAATTAGAAGCGAATATACTAGTAGATTTAGCTAGAACAATAAGTAATGAAAATAGATATTTTAATATGTTAATGGTTTGTGGTCTAGCATCTGCTTTAAATTTCTTAAAAATTCCTTATACTTTATCAATTATTTGTGATACTGATTTTAAAGTAAGATTAAAAGAAATAAATGAACCTCATTGCGAATTGATTTTACAAAAATTATACGACTGTTGTTTCATTAAAAGAAATGTTACTCAACTTCCAGCATGTCTAAAATATTTTATAGATAATTATCCCCCAAAAGAAGAATCTATAAATAGAGTATATTATATATTCACTAATGGTTTTGATGATGAATTAAAAAAATGTAAAGCATGGCAAACTAAAATATTTCATGATAAAAGAAATTCTTTCTCATTTATATTCACTAAATCTCAAGTCCTTGAAAAACCAACAAATTTAGATAATAAAAATTATTTGGAAAAAATTTGGAGCGAATTTATTGAAGAATCCCAAAAGTCATATAGTTTTGTAACTTTAACTACAACATCATTTAAAGATATTGATAAATTAGATGATTTGGCTGAAAATTTATCAAAAGTTTTATTAAGGGAAAAAGATCCTTCTAATAAAGATAATTCCCCAAAAGTGAATTCCTTATTTAATATTGATAAATCATCTGTATTAATACCTGATTATATTAATATGCTCAGAAGCTTATTAAGCGATCAATTAAATAAGGTTGAATTTAATGAATTATATATTAAAAAAAATAAATTGCCTTTTATATATGATACTCAAAAAGACAATCAAAAAGAGTTCAAAATGTTTTGTCAGCGAACTGGAAAAATGATAAGATATGATAAATTAGATATTGAAACTCAAAGAAATATTTTACGACTAGTGAAAGAATTTAAAGAAAAAAGAGAAAGAATAAAGTTAAATCCTATGAATATAATATTTAAACCAAATCTCCCAACACAAGCTATATTAGTAGAAGAAGGAACTCATCTAGATATAACAGAGTTAATTAAATATTCTATAAATAAAGTCCCTAATCCGAGATTATATCGGGAAGTTAGAGATGGATTTGTCAAAAATTATGGAGTCAGTATAGTAATAGATACTTCAATTTCTTGTTTAAATGAATTATGTATTATTCATACCATTCAGACTTTAAGAATACTATTAAGTGCTATTGCTTATGATAATATTCCTTGCTTAGATATTATTATATCAAGAGAGAAAGAAACAATAATATTATGTTCTGAAAAATCAGCAAATGAGATCCTTTCTGACAAATCTTCTTTTTAGGGTGTATTATTCTCTTGTTTAGAAGGTGAAACTTCTTCAGATTTGGCCTCAGCTATAAAAACTGATTATAATTTAAATAGGGCAAGAAGAACTGATTATACTAATTATATATTTGTTTTGACTGATGGATTATATTCTTCCTCTCAAAGGGATAAAATAATAGGAGTAGTTAATAGTTGTTATTCGAAAAATATTAATCTATTTGGTATCGGTGTTGGAATTTATCCTATTGGTATCGAAAAATTATTTTCTCAAATAATTTATTCTCAAAATCCTTATAAATTAATTGAAGGTATTTCTTTATTCTTTGGAGATGTATCAAAATATAAAGATAATCAAATGAAATCATTTTTTATGGAGCCTAATATTGATAATATTACTTCTAATTGTAATGAAATAGTAGAGCATATTAAAAATCCTAAATTTAAACATCTAAAAGATGAATTGACTAGAATAAAAATTACATTAGAATCTTTCCCATTTTTCAATCCAGAATTAAAAAGAAATGAAGATGGTACAAATCCGGAAGGAGAAAATTCAGGTATGTATGAAAAAAACTTTTATTTGGGTCAAAAGATTTTATTCTCAATGTTTTTCTCTAGTGACTTAAAAAGTCAAGGAGGTGAGGTAACCACATAGGATGAAAAGAAAATTAATCCTAAATATATAACAACAAAAATAGGTAAAGAAGAATGTATTTCTTCAGTACTAGAATATTATGGATATACTGTAATTGTGGTCACTAATTATGAAGATACAATCAATAAATTATGTAAAAAAATAGGGAAAACAAATGTGAATATAATTCACTTTGGGTCGTAAGTGGACAAGAAGTTCCTGATTTGCCTACTAATAATGGAGATGTTAATGCACCTTATTATGTAGAACAGTTTGTTGATTGTGGAATTAAATTCTGGAAAAACGGAGGATCTTTGGTTTTAATGGGAGAAAATGATCCACACAATTTCCAAGTTAATCTAATTTTAAAAAAATTAGTTTTCCCTGATGGTAAAAGACCTAATTTCAAAATAGGAGGAAATCATGAAGGAAGAAAAATTTTAAAAGCTGATGATTCTGGAAAATTAGAAAAAAATCAAACATTTAATAGTAAAATTCAAGAAGTGAATAATTTTGAAAGAAAATCTTTAGCCAATAATTTGGTTCAAATTTTTGAAGGAGCAACAGTAGCTTATACTATGGGGGATATTAATCCTTTTATTCCTTTTTCAAGAGATTCTGATGGTGGAATTAATTCTTTGTTTTATAATGGACAAGATAGAGGAGATGGAACTGGAGAAGGAGATATATTTATTGATTGTGGATATACTAAATTCTTTTTAGATATGAAGAAATTTAAACTTCTAGATACCTTCAAAATATAGGTGGATTTATAGGTTCATCGGAAAGAAGAGCTAACATCGGTTATGATCCAAAATTATATCGTCCAGAAGGGGTATCTTTTACTCTAAATAAAAGTACAAGTTTACATTATAAATATCCTAAAAAACCCTTTGATGTTGTTTATCTAGTTGATGCTACTGGCTCAATGAGTGGAAGTATAGAAAATGTTAAAACATATTGTGTTGATATTGTAAATATTTTAAAAAATCAGATGATGTTATATGATTTTAAATTTGGAGCAATATTCTATGGAGATCCTATTGATTCACCAGGAGATAAAAATGATCATTATATTTTAACTTCTGAAACAATAAATCTTCAAAATTTTGTAAATGGAATGGTAGCAGAAGGAGGGGCTGATACTCCAGAAGATTGGGTCGGAGGATATAATTTGGCTCTTCATAACATGAGTTGGAGAACTGGGAATAAATTAATTATACATATTGCTGATGCTGGAGCTCATGGAACAGAATATACTTCTGGAGATAAATATCCTTCAGAAGGTCCAAAGCTTGATGAATATATAAAGGAATGTGCAAATAAAAATATTAGTATAGTTTCTTTCCAAATTGGTACTGAACCTCAAAAATCATTTAATAAAGCAAAATCTATTTATAATAGTCTCGGAAATTATAGTTTCAAAATTCAAGATTTTGATCAAAATAAGAAAGATCCTGGATATTTCACTGATCTTGTTGTAAATGCCATTATTAAGGTTACTTAAATAATTAAAATAGAATTAAATATTGATAATATTAAAAATAATCTAAAAACAATTATTTATTAAATTTATATTAAATTTAAATTATTTAATTTTCTGAATTTTAATAGAAAATATAACTAATGGGGATTGGGGATTGGGGATTGGGGATTGGGGATTGG
>JAJJLS010000005.1:0-20159 GCA_023783355.1 Polyplastron multivesiculatum
CCCCAATCCCCAATCCCCAATCCCCAAACCCCAATCCCCAAAACCCAATACCCAAAATAATAAAAAAAAATAAAAATTATTTAATAAATAAAAATGATAAAAAAAAAAAATATTAATTTTATAATTAATATTAAATATTATTTATATTTATTTTTTATTAAAAGGAATTAAATTAGGAAACAATTTTTTGAATTTACTACTACCACTATTTATATTAAGTTCAATTCTATGATTAAGCTTCTCTAAAAAGTTATTTTCACCCTTTAAAGGAATAGGTTGCTTTTTTTCATCATCTATCTGATTATTCTTATAATATTTGACAAAAAATGGATTTACCAAAAATTCATTATTATTTTTTTCAAGACTTAAAAATCTGAAAACTTGTTTATTTTCTTCATTATTTTTTGGTCCAAGAAAAATATGCATTTTATTCTTTTTATCCTTGCCAGCATTCAGTTTTTGGATGACTTTATCTAAAAAATGAATATTTTTATTTCCCTCAGTTTTTAAAACTGTATTTATATTTAATATATTATTATTTAATAACATTTCCTGCTCTTTATGATTGGATTCTTTTTGAACAGTATTATTTTCTGTATTTAGATTTATTATTCTTAAATTGTTTAATCGATTATTTATATCAATTTTTAAATTCTTCCTTCTAGGATGATTTCTTTTAATTGAGCAAGAACGACATCCAATATTGATTCTCTCCTTATGATTTTCTGATTTGGCTTTATCTTTATTAGAGCTATTATAAATTAAATTAAAAAATTTATTCGGTTTTGTATTATTGTTGTTTTGATTATTTATATTTATACTTTGAGCCGGACTATTTAATAAATTAATTGGTTCTTTCTTTATGCTATCGTATTTATTTTTTTTATTGCTTAGTAAAATATGTTCATTTATTTTAAGGTTTTTATTATTACCATAGGATTGACTATCTTTTTTAATTATTTGTTCACAATTTTTTTCTAAATCTTCCTCTTTTTCTTTTTTTTCTTTATTTTTTGTTAACACCAAATTGCAATTAGTACCTATTATTTTTTTGGGACTTTTATCTAAAGACTCAGCCTTGATTTCTATTTATTAAAAATTTTTGGAAAAAATCAAGTTGATCTTGTCCAGGTCTTCCAGATTTAAAAGTTTCTTTTAGTTTGTTTTTATTTTTAAGGAAAAGCTTAACACATTCTGCAATAACAACATAAAGTTTTTAAACCGAATTCTAATGATTCTTGTTTATTTTCATCATTTGAATAAATGGCTCTTTTTTTAAAATTAATATATTCTTGGCTTATGGATTGAGTTTTGCTATCTTGTTTATTTAATATTGCTGACCTTGAGGAAATAATATTTGTTTTGCATGAATTCATATCTGAATTAAAATATTTAGTTAAATTTGTGAGGAGAATTGAATGTAAAGAATAATTGTTTAATAAAATTTTGTTTTTTAATATTTTTGCAAAGATAATTAATAATTGTTCTGAAGTACCATATTTGTTTATTATAATTAATATTAAAGAAATTATTTCTTGATCAATATATTCACATAAATATAATTGTTCAATAATTTCAGCAAATCTTGCATTTTTTTCTTCTGTTGTTCGACAATAATTCAAACTTAATATATTTAACGCTATCCAAACATTTAATAAATATTCTTTTTGCTCTATATTTAATAGTTTACTATCATCATAATTATTTAGAGAATAGTTTGTATTTTTATAAACTAAGTGAAATTCAGAACTTTCAATCAATTTATAAATTTCTATGATTTTATTATTAATAAATTTAGTATTTAATGTTGGTATTCTATTTAGTTTATATATTTCATAATATGTCATTCTAAAATAAGAATCATCATATAATAATATTGGGAAAACAGGATACTTAATTATAATTTTATTTGAGTTTGGTATATCAATCATGACTTGATAATAATTAAAATAACTTTTGCTTGTATGAATATCATTTTTTATATAATTAATTTCATTAAAAGAAAAAAATTGTGAATCAATTGAAACTTTATGCTCAGTTGAGTTAAATTGATGATAAATAAATGGTGTATCTAATTTATTTCCAAATACACTTTTATTTTTTTTATCAGCAATCCTTTCATCAAAATATAATATATCAATTTTGTCTTCTAAAGTAATTGGATATATTTTTTTAATAATTATAAGATTATTTATAATTATATAAAATTGCTTTCTTATTAAAAAATATAGTACAAGATATTCATGCAGCACAAATAAAAGGAATTATTCTTTGTGATGATTTCCTAACTTTAGTTCATTCAACTTTAAAACAAATAAAAAATATATTAAAATCAGAGGAAAGTCAAGCCATTAAATTTTTGAAATTATCTGAATCATTAAATGAGATGAAAAATCCAAAATATAAGGAAATATTTTTTAGTAATAAACATGATAATGTTTCTAATTCAAGGAATATTATTTATGTTTGTTCCCTTTTATATGAAGAAATATTTAATACGATACTTAATAGTAATCAGGTTGCTTTAAGGGAAAATTATCAAATATTTGAAGATAATTTTATTAATAATGATAAAATTGAGAGAATAATTTCTTTATCATTAAATTTAGTAAATTGCTACTGCAAAATAGTCAGAGCAGGAAAAGATTTATATTGTTATAGAGATAACAATTTATTTGATTTAATTCCTTTGATATTTAAGGATTATTTACAAAAAGTATTTATAACAAAAATATCATCTCATTTTAATTCAAATATTCTTGATTCCAAAGAAAAATATAATGAAATCAGTAAAAACTTTAATAATCATTCTGATAGTTTTAATTTTGATAGTAAGAAAGAAAATAGAATTATAAAAAGAACAACTATGAAAAGAGATTCTTTACAAAAAAATATTAATAAAACAGAATATTTTGAATTTAAAATGATTATAAGTGAAAATATTTCATCCAAAATTTTTTATAGATTATTAATTTTAAAATTAACTCCTTTATTTAATTATGATTATAACAATTGCTTTATTTTATTGGATGGATCCTTCAAATTATATAAAAATACTATAATGACTATGCAAGAAATTAAAAATCAGGGAGAAATGGGACAAAGAATAATATCTGTATCAAAGCCTGAAATAGAATTTCCATCAGAAATTTATTCTATAACTTTCCAAAAATATTTAATAGAAATAGAAAAAAGGAATTTTAGATTAGTCAAAATTTTAGATTTTCCTTTATCTAAAAAAATAATTACAATATATACAATTGTTCCAAAAGATAAAAAAGCATTTAAAAAATTAAAAAAGACTAGCTTTTATTCAAATGAAGCAATAAAATTTGGACATCAATTAAAACTCGAAAAAAAAACATCAAAAAAAATTCAATACTATTTCGAAGATACTGCAAGTGTAAAATCCCAACAAACTTCAACCAAAAATAATTTAAATTTTAATTCTGCATTCAATATAAAAGCAAAAAAAAAAAGAAGATATATATAGAAATAGTAATTTATATATAATAGAGAATATTATATATATAATGATTCCTTTAATTATATTATTCACAATCATTCAAGTTATTCATTTAATGGATTTAAAAAAAGGAGATTTTAATAACGATTACTCTTTGATTTGCTTTAATGAATTTTATAAATTATATTTTCAAATTTTTTCATCGATTTTATCAATTACATGTATTAGATTTAATTCCAGCTGCATAAATATAATGTCCACGTATTCACAAAAAGTTCCTGGTTTAGATTATTATTTTAATTGCTCTCAATTTTTTTATGGCCAAAACCAAGTTTTACTGAAAAGTCTTTTAGATAAAAAAAGTAAATTAGTTGATATACATCAAAATATAGGAAAAAATAAGTATAAAGAAATATTTGAGCAACAAATTGAATATACAAGGATTAGCAAAATTTTTAAAGAAGATATAATTGATTTAAATTTAATGAAAGTAAATATAATTTTTAGCGAGGCAATATTAATTGCTATTTATATTTTAAATAAGAAAGAAGAACCTTTTTTATATTTTGATAATTATGGGAACAATTCCAAAAATCTTTCAGACTTTCAAAAAGAATTATATGAAATGATTCTCAATATTTAAAAAATCAATAAAAAGATAATAATTAATAAATTCAATTTAAGATTTAATAATTTATATTACCTTATTTTTGCGAATAGAACGGGCAATTTTATCCCCAATCCCCATCTTTTTAGAATAGTAGGTTAAATTTATTAATAATTTTAAACAATTAATTAATTTTTTCAATTAACTATTTTTGATTTATTATTTATCCAAGTTAATAAACATTAAAATCATAGAGAAATGAGTATAACTGAACCTAAAGGTTGTACTGAGATTCAAGTGGACAATGAAGCGATAGATATTTATTTTATAGTTTCAGAACCAAAAGAAAAAGAAGACAATGAAAAAGAAAACGATAAAAAAATAAAATTTATATCGAAATTAAAGCCAAAAATTATAGATGAAAAAGAAATTGAAATTGAAAATGATTCTTGTATGAAACATAAAGTTTTTAAATTAAATATAAAAGATGAAAAAGAAGTTAAAATTGAATATGAAATAGGAGATTATATTTATTGTATTTTATTCCCTGTTAAAGGAAATTATTTTCTTTATGATGTTAATTTATTAAAAAGACACAAATTTTTTGATAATCTTCCACCTGAAGATATTGCTCAAAATATAATATCTTATAATAATAAACTACAAATATTTTTAGATGCATTAGAAAAAAATAAAGAAACAATAATGAACGACCAATTATATGAAGAAACAATTCACTTATATAAAAAGAAAAAAGATTTTAATCTTTTAATATATTTATTTCTTAAAGTTTATGAAAATGAACATTTATGCCCAAAATTATTAAAATATTTTAACAATATAGATGTATTAGAAAATGCAAAAGTTGATAAAAATTTAGTTGAATATCTAGAAACTTTTCATAAAATTTTTTCTGATGATAAATTTATTAACACTAAAAAATATGAATTATTAGATTTTTATGGAATTATAATATGTTATTTATATTATTATGACTTAAAAAATAAATATTTTTCAAATGATATAAAAGAGTTGTATCAACAAAATTCAGAAATTCTATATAAAATTTTAATAAAATTTCATAATTACTTCATAAAACCATTAAACCAAGATATTCAATTTTATTATGACTTTATAGGATATGTTATGGCCAATAAAGATATTAAGACATTTGAAAAAGTATTAAAATATATAAAAGATATTGTAACATTTCTAGATGTTATATATAAATATAGAGATGATATTATTAGTTATTTCACAAAGCCTACTAAAATAAAACCTGAGTTAAAACTTATAAAAAAAAAATATATAAATGAAGATGTAGAAGATGAAGAAGATAAAAAAGAGATTAATGAATTAACAAGAATAATAAAGTTAATCAATAAAATTATTGATTATTCAAGAGATAATAAAGCCTTATTAATATATTTAACAAATCAATTTTGGATATATCTATTAAGTCAATATAAAACAATTATTGATAAAGATAATATAGATAATTGTTATAAATTAAGGAAAATATTTAAAAAATATTATGAGCTAACAAATTTTTTGTATAATGGTAAAAATTTAGAAAATAATCTAAAAGATGAGTATAAAACAATTCAAAGTAACGCAAAAAGATATTATGATAGAGATGAATTCGGATATATATTAAATAAAAATGTTAAAGAATATTTAGCTAATAATAAAGAAACAAATTCTAATAGACTCGCAATGATTAAAAAATATAACCCATATTTTAATATTGAAGATGAAGACGATAAAAAAAAATATGTAAATTTTAAAGATACTTCCATTTTTGATTACATAAATTTTGATGAAGTTAAAAATAAAGAACAATTTATTAAAGATTTCAGAGCACTTAAATTTGAGGAAGTCTTTAATAATAATATAAAAGAATATATTATTAAAATGATATCAAAAATAAATAATATCCGAACTTTTGGTATAGTCATTAAACTAATTAATGTAGAAAAAATAAAAGATAAAAAGAAAGATTATTATGTCTTACTTGAAGAAAAATATGATTATATTAAAAATGAAATAGAATTGAAAAAAAGTGAAGAAGAATTAAATAAAGATATTAAAATAATTTGTGAATTCATTAATATGTTATACTTAGATGAAAATAGGAAAAAAGACCTTAAAAAAGGAGATGAAAAGGAAAATAAAATTGGAAACAGTTGTAGATTTTTGAAAAACAAAATTGATAAATTAGATAATAAGATTAAATCATTAATATATAATGAATTGATAAAAATAAATAAAGGCGAGGAATTTAATGATATGAAACAATTCATTTTTAATTATTTTATAAAAGAAATAGATGATGCTGATAATATTATAAAAGTAATTGATAATTTAGCTAATTATTCTGATAAAAAAAAGTTTTTGAAAGATTTTGTTGAAAAATGCAAATTTACAAAAAAGGAATTTTTTTCAAATCATGAAAAGAAGAAAATAAAATTATTAAGTGATTTAAATGAAAAACTGAACACAACAAAGTCAGATGAAAATGAAGATGGATCTCAAAATAAAAAGCCAAAATTGACAAAAGAAGATTTAGGAGTGGAATTTGAAACAACATTAGATGAAATAAGAAAAGATATAGATAGTAATTCATTCAGTAAAATCGAATTGGAAGATTTTCTTAAAAGTAAAGAAATTGATAAAAAATCGGAAATTGTTAAAAAATTAGGATTAATAAAAATTGTTATAGACGAATATAATGCTCAGGAAAAATATGATAAATTAACTGAAAAGATAAACAATATGAATAAAGATATTGATAAATTAAATTTTATAAAAAAATCTATTTCAATATTTCATAAAGTTAAATTTAAAGAACAAATAGATCAGATAGGAAAAATTATTAAAGATATAGAAGATAAGCCTATAGATGAATTTAATAATCAAAAAACGAAAGAATCCATTACTCAGTTTGAAGAAAAATATTTAAGTCTTGCAAAGAGGATTGATGATGTTAAAAATTTATTGATTTTTAAAATTATTTTTGGGGAAACTAAAGGTGATGAAGAAGGACGTTTTAATAAAGGAGAAAAAATATTAAATATTATAAGAAATTCATTTAAAAATCATCAAATTAAGTATGAAAATAAAGGAATTAATAAAGATCAAATAAATGAAGATTTAGATAAAATAATGGAAGATAATAAAGAAATATTTAATAAAATGAAAAATGAATTAAGTAAATATAATGCAGATAAGTCAGATAAATACATTAAACAAATGATAGATTATTTTGATATAAAAACAGAACAATTAATAAAAGATATAAAAATTTTTTTTAAAAGTAAAAAATATGAAATTGATATAAAAAGTATAAAATATTTCTTTGAAAATTTTTTATCTATAAAATTAACTATACCAGAAGATATAGAAAAAAAAGGTTTATCAAATATGAAATTAATAGATATTAAACGTATTTTAGAAAAATTAAAGAAAGATAAAATTTATGATTATGAATCTGACAGCTATTATTATAATATATTCACTTCACTTTATCAAAAGGATGAAGCATTAGAATTTTTGTTGAAAAAAATAAAAAATAATTCTAATATTGATAAATTAAAAGGATCATTAGATCCAACTCAAAGAAGATTAAATCTTAAAAATATCGAAGATACAATTGAATGTTTAGAAACTTTACGTAAAATAATGAATAAAAATGAAAAAGAAATACTGCAATTTATCAAAGGATTAGATAAAGATAAAATTGATAAATTTATAAGTTATTCGAAAATTTATGAAGCTATAAAAGAATTAGATGAAAGTAATCCTGAAGAAGATGATGATAATATTGTTAAAAATGTAGATGATATCATTAAAGAAGCATATTTTGAATTCAGAGAGGATAAAGAAGATTTTAATTATTATAAAGATGGAAAATTTGAAAAAATAGAACTTAATGATTTAATTAATAAAAGTTCTCAAATTAATATTAGACCTATTAATAGTAATATAAATAATAAGAATGATGAAGGAATGTCAAAAAAAAAGGATTTATTCGAAATAAAATGTGAAAAATTAAAATTTTTTAAAAATTTAGTTGTTGATTTAGAAGAAATATATGATAAAATGCTAATTTTAAGAGTAAAAGGATGTAATATACCTAGAATAATAAAGATTAATATAAAATATCCAAATATAGATTATTATTTAAATGGTCAAATTTTTGAAAATAAAGATGATATAAAAAAATTTTTATTTAATATAAAAATAGATTTTGAAAATAGATTAAATCAACTATATAAGGATGAAAAATATTCGAGATTTTTGTATGGAAAAATATTCAGAAAAATTCAATTGCATATTAGTGGTAATTGCGAAATTTCTGAAATAATAAGGTATATTTTAAATATAACAGATAATAATGAAGAAATAAAAGATGGTGATATGGATAATACTACACCAACTGAAGATTATTATAATTTTTATTCACTTTATAATAGTGGATCATTTGATAGAATTACAAAATATATTACATCTTTGTTTGATAAAAATAAACTAGATTTAGAAAGTCATTATAAAAAAATGTTAATAAAAGAAGAAGATAAATTTAAAGGATTTGATTTTATCATTTGTAAAAAAATATCAATGGAAGAATATATTTTAAGTTTATTTAAAGAAAAATTAGGGATTGAGCAGTTACCTATATCACAAAACCTATTAATTTGTAGTAAAGAAACATCCATAGAAGAAATACAGTCATTTTTATATAGAGCTATATTATGTGAATATAACACATTATTTGTATTTGAAATAATTGAATCATTAACTGATTTTCAATATAATAAGATATATACTTATATAGATAGAATATTATCTATTAAACTTGAAAAATATAAAAGTAAAAATAAGGAAAATGCTGATAAATTAAAAACTAAAATATATTTAAATTCATATATTGTTTTTATTTACAATAAGAAAGAAGTTAAAAATAATTTAAAAGAATTAGAAAAATATAAAGGAAAAAAATTAGACAATGAAAATGTTAATGAAGGTGGAGAAAGTGGTTTTATCTCAAATAATAGTTTAGAAAATATTAATTCAAAAGAATTTGAAAAAGTTGAGAGCTCTGACGATTACAATGTACAAGATAAAGATTTTACCATTAATGATAGTATTTTGGACATATTTACTAAAATTAAATTTGAATGCGAAAATATAAAAATTATTTCTTCTGATGTATGTGGTTTAGGAAAAAGTTATCAAATTCAAAAGATGATAAAGTTAAAATCTTTGAAATATTATCATTTACCATTAGGAGGAATATTAACAAAAAATATTATTTATAAAAAAATATCTAGTTTATTTGAAAAAATTGAAGAAGATAATAAAATTACAACAAAAAAAAATAAAAAAGATATTATTAAATATAAAGATATTGCTATTCATATAGATTTATCAGAATCTAAAGAAATATATTTAATAAATGAATTTTTATTTTCATTTCTTATAACTAAATTTTATATCAATAATGAAGATATTATTTTTATTCCTAAAGATTTAAATATTTATATAGAAATTCCTAATTGTTTAGGAGAAAATTATTTAGAAAAAGTTGGAATATTAAATTTTTTTAAAATAGAAAATATTGTTTTAGGAGAATTAAAATCAAGTAATAAAAAAAATATAGTTAATATTAAAATGGAAGATTTAAAATTACCTAAAAAAATGAGAGATATATTTAAAAATATGTTAGGATTTACAAACAAAAATGAAGATGAAGAAAATAAAGAAATAGAAGATTACATAAAATCGATAATAGGTATTAAAGATTATTCATTCCATCATATACAAACTTTTATAAAATTATTTATAAGTCAGTATAGTAAGATGGATGGGAAAATAATTTTTAAGGATTCTTATGGTAAGGATATAACAGAAAAATGCATAAAAAATTTTGCTATATCTACAAAATGTTTTACAAATGGAGGATTTGCACAATTATTAATTAAAAAAAATATATATGGAACCGATAAATTTAAATTATATTCAGAAGCATATAGAAATGATCTAGAAAATGAAGAATTTAAAACACTATTCTATATAGATTCAAAAACAAAAAAATTTAATTTGATAGATCTTGGAGATACAGCTCAAGGTATAAAAAAAGATGTAAAAAAAGAGATTAAAAAAGAAGTTGATATACTTTATTTATTAGATGCAACTGGATCAATGAGACCTGAAATTAATGCAGCAAATAGCCAAGTAATTAAAATTTTTGATGATTTGAAAGAGATATTTAAGGATGAAGATAAGGATTTTAATTTTGGGGTTTCGTTTTATAGGGATGAAATATATGCTAAAGAAAAAAAGGATGATAGTCGTCTCAAAAGAAATTCTAATGGAATTTTCCAACTAACAAACAATATGGAAATCTTAAAAGATTATATTTCAACTATTGAAACGAAAGGAGGATTCGGATACGGAGGCGATTGGGTTTCAGGGTATGGATTAGCTTTAAATGATATAAAATGGAGGGAAGGAACTAAATTAATAATACATATTGCAGATGATGGAGCTCATGGAGAAGAATTTACAAAAGGAGATCCATTACCTCAAGAAGGGCCAAAATTAACTAATTTAATTAAAAAATGTGTTGATAAAAAGATTAATATAGTAGCATTTAAAATAGGAAATGACCCAACACAATCATTTGAAAAAACTAAAGAAATATATGATGAATATAAAATATCTCAAAAAAAGAATCGTCAATTTATGGAAATTTATGAATTTAATAGAAAGAAAGTTTCAGAAGATTTCTATAAATTAGTAATTGAAGCAATAAATGAAGTAGCAAGCCCTACATTTTTCTATCTAAAAAGATTAAAACAACTATTAAATTTACCTAATGAAGTAGATAAAGATGTTGGTGATAAAAAATCGTTGATTTCTATTTTAGATTTACCAACAACAACAAATCAGGATAAAATCAAATCTAAAGATAAAAAAAATGATAGATATGTAATAACTGATGATAATTATAAAAAAATGATATTATTAATTTTTAGAATTCAAGCTGATGTACCAGTTATTATTATGGGTGAAACAGGATGTGGTAAAACTGCTTTAATAGAAAAATTAAATCAGATTTTAAATAATGGAAAAAATTTAGTAGGAAAAATTAAGATACATCCAGGAATTACAGATGAAATAATTTGTGAAGAAATGAGAAAAATGAATGAAAAAGCAAAAACTCAAGAATATATAGATGAAAAAAAAGAAAAAAGAAAGGAACAATGGGTATTTTTTGATGAAATTAATACTTGTTCATCATTAACTCTTTTAACAGAAATATTTATTAATAGAACTTTTAATGGAGAAAAATTAGAGGATAATATAAGACTTATTGGTGCTTGTAATCCATATAGGAAAAAACTAAATACAACAGAAAAATGTGGTTTAACAGTAGAAGATGATGAAGAAGAAAATGATGATGACAATTTAGTATATAAAGTTAATGAATTACCACAATCATTATTATATTATACTTATAGTTTTGGTTCAATAACAAAAGAAGATGAAAAAAAATATATAGAAAGTATTATAAGTGATTTATTTCATACATCTGAAAAAAAATTATATAGTTTAACTACTGATGCAATATCTGAATGTCATGAATTTTTAAGGGAAGCCTTTGGTGAAGAAAGAAAGGATGAAGATAACAATATTATAACCATACCTGAACCTTCAGTAGTATCATTAAGGGAAATGAATAGATTTATAAGATGTGTTAATTTTTTCCAAGATTATTATCTCAAAAAAGATTGTTTTCTTAAAAAATATGATAAAAATAAAATGAATGATGATCAAAAAAAAGTATATAAAATTAAAAGTATTATATGCTCTTTATATATATGTTATTATAAAAGAATAATAAATAATAAAAAAAGAGGCGATTTTAATAGACGTTTGAAAAATATATTATTTCAATTAGTAAATGCTTATGCTGAAGATCAAAAAGAATTAAAAGATAATGATTTCATTGATAAAATAAAATTTAGGCCATTATATGAAGATATTAAATTTCAGAGAAATAAAAATAATGATGATGAAAAGGAAAAAGAAATAAAAGAAATAAAAGAATTTAGTGATTTTTTAAGTATAGAAGAAAATTTTTTATTAAAACAAATAGATTTAGATGATGGTATAGGTGAAAATAATTTATTAAAAGAAAATCTATTTTTATTATTTTTATCCGTTATTACTCAGATACCATTAATTATAGTTGGTAAACCAGGTACAGGTAAAAGTTTAAGTTCTAAATTAATATATAATGCAATGAGAGGAGAATATTCTAAAAATGATTTTTTTAAACAATATCCAAAAATAATTCAAATTTATTTTCAAGGTTCTAAATCTAATACACCTGAAGATGTTGAAAAATTGTTTAGAAAAACAGAAAAATTAATAAAAGATAGAAAAAATAGAGAAAAAAATGAAAAAATGCCTATATATATGATTTTATTTGATGAATTAGGATTGGCTGATAAATCACCAAAAAATCCTCTTAAAGTATTACATCATAAACTTGAATATGATGGAACTAATGAAGGTATATGCTTTGTGGGTATAAGTAATTATACTTTAGATGCGGCTAAAATAAATAGAGCCTTATTTTTATCTGTTCCAAATCTAGAAGAAATAATTGATGAACTTATAAATACTTCTAAAGGAATTGTAAAAAATATTTCTCCTGAATTGATTGATCAAAAAAATATGATTATTTTTATAATACTTTCAAATGCATATTCCGAATATAAAAGTTTTGTAATTTACATGAAAAAAATAAAAGCACTAAAATCATTTTTAGAAGAAAATGAAAATTATAATTATGAAAAAAAATCTTTTGGGGAAATTGAATTACGAGCAGAATTTAAAAATATTTTAAAAAAAGAGAAAGAAATAAAGACAGAATTCCATGGAAATCGTGATTTTTATAGTATAATAAAATCCGTGGCAATAGAAGGTTCAACATTAGAAAATATAAATGATGAAGCACAAATTAAACCTATTATTGAAAAATATATAGAAAGAAATTTTGGAGGTATAAATTATGAAATAGATTTAAGTTTTAAATTTAACTTAGGAGATAGAGATCAAATAAAAAATAGAATTGTAGAATATCTAGGAGATAAATTTAATGAAAAAAATAGGTTAAAATTTACTTCAGTGGAATTGTTTAAAAATATATATAATTTAATATGTAAAAAAGATGAAAAACAAATAATATATATGATAGATAAAAATAATATAAATAAATATGATTTAAGTGGATGTATTAATGGTAATATCATAGATTATAATAGTCGTTATTTATTATTAGAAATAGAACAAAATTTAACACCTTTAATTATTGAAAATATTAAAATTAAAAATGAAGTAAAAAAAGATAAAGTTAAATTTATGAATGGTAGTGCATTTCCAGATGATGATAATAAAGAATATAGATTCAAAAAAATAAACGAAATTCAAGATTGTGCATCAGAACCTGATAGAATATTGATAGAACAAAATTTGAATCAAATCCAGCCATATTTATATGATTTATATAATATGAATTATAAGATAATAGATGGACAAAAATTCGTTAGAATATGTTTAGAAAATTTGAGTGACCAAGATACTCCTGTAAATGATTCATTTAGAATTATAAATTTAGTTGAAAAAGAATTCGTTAATTCAATTGATATGGCTTTTTTAAATAGATTTGAAAAAATGCAAATTATATTCATTGATTTATTAAAAAATTACCAAAAATTATTAATAAGAGATATAATAAAAGAAATTAATTTAAAGAGTATATATAATAAAAAATTTAATTATAATTTAAAAAATTTATTAATTAATTGTACTGAGGAAGAAATAGCAGGATTAGTTTATAATTTTACTATAGAAAAAGATGATAAAAAAGATGAAGTTGAAAAATTAGATAAAGAAAAAATAGATGAAATAAAAGATAAAATATATAATAAAATAAGCAAAATTTTACCACAAGATATAATAGCCAATTTGAAAGATGATAATGTGATAAAAAAAAAATATTTTAAAGAAAAAAGATTTTGTAATTTTGAAGAATATAGAAAAGCGTTATTAGTTTGGAGAAAAGCACAAAAAAATAATTATAAAATTTCAATTATATATACATTTAATAAAATTGGAAGGGATATTCATGAAAAGGAATTTTTGATATCAGGAATTAGAACAGAGAATCAATTAAAAACTAAAATAGATGAATTTATTAATAATGATAAAAATAATGAAGAACAAAATGATAAAATTATAGTTATTGATTTTGAACAATATAATTCAAATAAAATTCAGTTTGTAAGTGATTTTATTATGAATTATTTTAAAAATGATGGATATAATTATATATTTTTAGTTCATATAAAAAGAAGTTTTATTGGAGATAAAGAAAACACAGATAGAATTTATACAATTCCAAACGTAAATGAGGATATAAATCAAATTTTTATTGATAATTTAATTCCATCATTAAATATTACATTAACAGATTTATTAACAAAAAAAATGAAAGAATTGATGATGAATAATAATAAAATAATAGATGAAGAAGTAGAATTTAAAAATACTTTGTCAGATTTTGTTCATAAACAAATAAATGAAAAAAACAAAATAAATATTTTAGAAAATCCAATAGGAGAAGATTATTTAATAAAACTGAAACAATTCATTGGAATGAAAGAAAACAAATATATTAAAGAGGCTTTAATAAACAAAGCAAAAGATTTAATAGATGAAGATAAAGTTTCAACAGGAGGTATTGGGGGATTAATCGATACTATACTTAAAAAAAAGCCAATTAATAAAAATACAATTGATCTTGTATCTCATCTATTAGATTATATTAGAGAAAAAATATTTAATGAAAATCTAATGAAAGTACTTGAATATTCAGAACATGAAAATTTTTTGACAACATTAATGGAATTAGATAATGATAAGGAATCATTTAAAAAATTAGGTGAAGTTTTAATTAGAGATATAATATATAAATTTTTGTCAGAATTGAAAATAGACAATAAAATTGAGCCTAAACCTAAGTTTTTGTGGAATTATAAAATACCAGGATTTTTTTATTTTTACCACAATTTATCTGAATATTTAAATAAAAATATTACTAATGAGTTTATTAATATTGAAATTGGTACAAGAGAAGTCAAGTCAGATAAAAAATTAAGTTCAGATAAAATCAAACTAAAATATCAAAATGAAGAAATTAGATTATTAAATATGGCTGAAGTTTATATAACTCAAGATAAAAAATATTCCGATATTTTACATCGTATATCATCGACGTCATTAATTATAGAAGATTATATTACTTTTTTTTTAGATAAATATATTGATAAAGTTATTGATTTTCAAAATGATTTTAAAAATAATAATAAAATTATTGAATTATTATTAAGTTTAAGATATTCTGAGGATAAATATAATATATCAAAAGATGATGAGGAAATTAATATTATCTTAAAAAAGATTATATGGATTGAATCTAACAAAGATTATATCAAAAGTATATTAGAAATATTTGATCAGGCTAAGATAATTATTCCTAATGATAATGTATTATATCAAACTATTGAAGATATAATTTATGATAGTAATATTGGAATTAAATATACTGTTGATAAAAATAGAGAGCATACAAGAGAAGTTAATGAATGTTTTTATTTATTATTATCTGGTATATGCTTAGGCTTAATATCTGATAAAATAAAATTAGGAATTGATATGATTCAAAATTATAGTACTCAATTAAAAAAAATAAATATGATTTTAAAAGATTTGGATTATGATTTAATTTTAGATTTAAATGAGATATATATTATTGATGAATTAATACAAATTATTGAATATCAATATCAAAAAGGTATCAATATCAATACTATAACAGAAATTAGAAAAAATTTAAGAGATAGTGCTATTAGAATAAAATCTGGTCAAATTATTAATTTAGGAATAAATTTTGAAAATATATATGAAATATTGAAAAATGAAGAGAAAAATGAAAAATATTATAGTAGATATTATGATATATTAATATATATATATATGAAAGAAATTGAAAAAGTAAATGATATTGAATATCATAAAACTATAGTTCAATTATTAATTAAAGATAAAAATATAATCAAAAAATCAAATGATATTTTTCAAAAATTATTGGAATCATATTTATTGAATAAAGATGATAAAATTGACTTAAAAAATTTTAAATTAAATGTAGTGGAGAGTGATCCTATAATAAAATGTTTCAATGATAATTTAGATATAAAAAATAAAAATAACCAAAATTATTTAGCATTAAAAGAAACTTTGATTTATTTTTTTGAAAAAAATAGTTTAATTTATTTAGAAAATAAATCTTTAGAAGACGAAGAATCCAAAAACTTTTTTATAGATTGTAATAAATATTTAGAAGAGAAAATTGGACAAAATAAAAACTTATATATAATAAAATTATTATGTTTAGCTTATATAAAAGTTTATTGCTATATATTTATAAAAAAGTATGATAAATCTCAAAAAAAAAATATTCAAATCATTAATAATAATGTAAATTTAGACATTGTTAAAATTTATATATATAAAATTATTTATAATCTAAATAATAGACAAATTGACAAAGAAATTAAAAACAAATATAATTTAGATAGTTATAAATATAAATTTAGCGAACTAACAGACGAAGAACAAATTAATTTGATAACCCAGACATCAGACGATGAAAATTATGAGAATATATATGATGCACTTATAAAACTAAAAAATGATGGATTTGAAAATATGATTGGACCCAAAGAATTGTATGATGAAGATGATAAATTAAAATTTGATAATTTTTATATAGCATCATTAAATTTAATATTGTCTAATTTAAAGAAAAAAGACTTTGAATCTTCAAGTATTTATAAAAATTTTTTCAAAAATATTTGTAAGCCATTATTTGGAGAATCTGATGGAAAATATAATGAATTATTTAAATTAATTCAATTTTTATTTAATCCAGAAGAATTTAAAAAATTGAAAGAAAAATATGAAATTAATCCTATAAATATTGATTGTATATTATATGGATATAGATATTGTTTGAATGAAATAGCACAAAAAAATGCAAGTGGGGATTATATTTTTTCAACTTTATACAATAAAGATAAAGTAGATTATTTAAAAAATAAATTTTATCCAGGTAGTGATACAAGAAATGAATCTTATTACGAATTGTATAATAAAATTGAAAATCATTTTAAAAAAAATCCAAATGAAGGGTGTTATATTTGTTTGTGCGATGAAAATAAAGGATATTATCATAAGGTTCCTTCTGGATTTCCTGGATATGAAGAAAAAGATTTAAAATGTCCATATTGTGATTGTTTTATCGGGACAAAAGCAAAATATATTAAAGGCAAAGATGATAATGAAACTAAATTAAGTTTAGTTTATGAGCCTGTTAAAAGAGACAATTATTTTAGGATATTTTATGATGAAAAAGAAATTAAAAGTATAGATAGAACAATTTTATCAAAAATAAATTACATGACTAGAGATGATTTTAAAAAAACATATATAATTCCATTAAATGAAAAAGAAGAAGGATTAAATGAAATAGATGAAAATAAATTTAAAAAGAACAATAAAATCATAAGAAATCTAGATCAAATCTCTTATAGATTGTTAAATTATATTTTATATTCTCATTTATTTTTTGCAAAATTATTAACAGATGAGGATATTTTCGATGATTATTTGCCAAAATTACCAGATAATAAAAGAATGTCATGGTTTAATACAATAAATGAATGCTTTATTTTATTAAAAAAGGAATTAGAGAATAAAGGTATCAATAGAATAGATATATTTATGAATATAATTTTCAAAGATTTATTCAATAAATTACATAAACGAAAATGTATCGATAAATATAGAGATCTTATAGATTTCGAAAATAATGAATTAAACCCAATAATTAATGAAAAAATTGAAGAAGCAGAAAATAAAATAAAAGAAATTGAAAAAAAAGAAAAAGAAAATTGCCAAAATAAGACTTCAGCCATTGCATTATTAAAAGAATTATATAATAAAGATGATTATGAAAATGAATTTCCATATTATGAATATTTTTATTATTCTGATTATCTAGATGACAATTATATAGCAGATATTTTAGATCATAGGGGAAAAAGTGAATATCCTATAATAAGAAAATATTTAGAATTTAAAAAACTCAAAAAAAAAGAGAAAAATGAAGATGAAAAGTATATATTAGAGGATTTGATTATTTTTAATAAAGTAATAAATCTTTTAAATGAAAAATATTCTCTTCAAATTACAAAAGATTATGCAGAAAAAACTCCAATAAAAGATGATGATATTTACAAGGATAACGAAGATTTATTTAAAAACTTTATTGATATTTTTAATAGCTATGAGTTCAAGGATGAAGAAACAAAAAGAGTTATTAAATTAAGTAAAAAAAATTATTTATGTGATTTTGTTTTAGATGATAATAATAAATATGGAAAGGCATATATAAAAATTTATAAAATATTTGAACTGAAACAAAATGATAAATTAAAAGATATATTAAAAATCAAATATCAAGAAGGTATATTTAATAGTAATTATATGAAAAAAATTAATATACAAAAAATAAAAGAAAATGAAATATTCACAGATGATTTATTTGAAAATATTAATTTTATTGAATTGATTTTCAATTCATCATATAGAAAAAATAATAGATACTGGAAAATATAAAAATTATAATGAATTTGAATTGGATTTAGATTTAATAGAATCCGAACTGACTAATAAAATATTAAAAAATAAAAAATTAATAAATGGAGAATTAATATATTTTAAATACAAAAATGAGGTATTCAGTCACAGTATTGATAATTTAATTAGTACTTTTGAAAGTAAATATACAACTACTGATATAAATGATGATGATAAAGTAATAATTTATGAATATATAAAAGAATATCCTGATGATCATGAAAAATATCAAAATATAATAAATAATTTTACAATTTTTATAAAATATTTAATAAAAGTAAAAGATGATGAAAATAATAAAATAGACGAAAATACCAAAATTTTAGATATAGTTGATAATGATATAAAAATAAAAGATGATTTAAAAATATTTAAAGATATGTTCGAAAAAAAAAATGATTTGACTGTTAATAAAATATCAAATATTTATGATTTTTATTTAAAATTAATATTTAAATATGTAAAAGAAGATATTGTACAATATCAAGAAAAGATCTCTGATAATGATAATAAAGATGGTAAAAATGGAAAAAAACAAAATCAAAAATATTTCAATGAAAAAATCATACGAAAATTAGATGAAATATTTAATAAAAAAGATTTAATTATTACTAAAAATTTATTAGCAACTGCATTAAGATTATTTATAAGTATAGTACTATACAGAGAAAAAGATAAAGAAAATAAAATTAAAGAAAATAATAAAAATATAGTAGATTATTTAAAAGAAAAAGATTTATGGAAAAATATAGATATTAAAGAAGATATTTTTAATAAAAATTTAATTGAACTCAAATATTTAAATATAAAAATTAAGGAAATATTATGGCTTTATTTTTATTTGACGGATAATAAAGATGAAGATTTTGAAAAAGATATAAAAAAATTTTTGGAAAATAAAAAATCTATTAATAGACCTGATGAAGAAAGTGATGGCAATCCACATATAAGTATCAAAAAACCAAGTGGAGGTAGAAGACCAAAAACAAAAAGGCCCTCAATATTTGAAGATTCTGAGAGTGATAATTCTGAAAATATTCATAATTCAGAGGAAGATAAAGATTCCGATTCAGATACTGGTTCCAATAAAGCAAATAATAGAGTTATTCGTCGTAGGAAATAAATATGAAATAATTTTTTATAATTATATAATTAATAAAAATTATATAAATATAAAAATATATATTCTTTATAAATCAATGATATTTCGCATTAATAAATTAAAAGGGGATTGGGGATTGGGGATTG
>JAJJLS010000006.1:0-18855 GCA_023783355.1 Polyplastron multivesiculatum
CCCCAATCCCCAATCCCCAATCCCCAATCCCCTATACAGGTTAATAAATCATAGTGCCTTTCATTGTAATTATTAAATATAAAAAAGAAAAAAAATATTTTGTTTATTCATTTAAATAAATAATGTCCGACTCGGATGAAGATAATAAAACTCCAAAAAGTAAAAGAAGAAAAAATATTGATAAAAAAAAATTATATAAACATGAAGAAGAAGAAAAATATAATTTAAATAAAAATATAGTTAAAAACACAAAAAAATTAGATACAAAAATTACAGAAAGTAATTCCAAAGAAGAAAATTTAAATAAAATAAATATAAACGAATCAAATTCAGATTCTTCAGAATCTTCAAATACAAAAAAGAAAATAAAAAAAGAATCTTCATCAGACTCATCATCTTCAGAAGTTCAAAAAAAGGAAAAAAAGAAAATAAAATCAGATTCTTCCTCCTCTTCCTCAAAATCAAGTAAATCAGTTAAAAAAAGAGTTAGTTCTTCTTCTTCTTCTTCTAATTCAAAATCAAGAAATTCAAATGACTCAGATAAAAAAAAATCGAATAAAAACGATGAAGTTGAATCTTTAAATAATATAATAATAAAAATAAAAAAACCAACAGAAATAAAAATAAAAGAAAAAAAAAAACCTATTTCAATGAATGAAGATAAAAAATTTCTTAAAGAAAAAAAAGATAATGAAGAAAATCAGATTACTAATAAATTAATAAGTGATATAACAAAAAATCTAAAAAAATGTGAAGGGAAATTAGAAAAAGAAATGAAAGAAATAAGAAAAAATAAGAAATTTTTTGAAGATAAAAATTTTATTTTAACTGATTTATCTTGTAGAAGGATGGCAGAAATAATCCATTATATTAAATCAGGAAATCCAGTTCTTCTTGAAGGTCCTACTGGAACTGCAAAAACAAGAACTTCTGTAATTGCATGCGAATATTTAATGGAATTTTCTGATAAGAAAAATAATAATAACGAAGAAGATAATAAAAATGAAAATTTAAATGAAAAAGAAAAAGAAAAAAGTAGTAAAAAGAAATGTAATTATATTAAATTTAATTTAAGTGCTGAAACTAAAATTGATAATTTAATGAATAAATATGTTGGTGATAATAAATCTATAAGTGGAATTAAAATTGAAGGTGGTGCCTTTTATAAAGCTTTCACTAAAGGAAAAATATTAATATTAGATGAAATAAATCTTGCATCAAAAGAGGTGTTAGATTGTATTGGTCAAGCTTTAGATAATAGAGTATTAAGTACTGAATTAACTGGAAAACAATTAAAAAAATATGATATGAATCAAAAATTTGCATTAATTGCAACACAAAATCCTTTAAAAGGTTCTTTTATTAATAAAAGACAAAATTTGGGATATGCCTTTTTTTCTAGATTTCAAAAAGTTAACTGCGATAAATTTACTGAAAATGAATTATTTGAAATTGCAAAAGGTCTTGCTAAAAAAGAAAAAATTAATGTTGAAGAAGATATTTTAAAAAATATTATAAAATTTCATATTGAATGGGAAAAAGAAAGTTCAAAAGATATAGATGATATCTTTTGCTTTACAATAAGAGAAATTGAAACAGTTTTAAATGCATTAAAAGACAAAAATAATTCTTTATATTCAATAATCATGAATGTTTATGGAGCAAGATATCAAAATAAAGAAAAAGAAAAAATAATAAAAATTTTAAATAAAAAACAATATGAAAATTTGTATGAAAAGGAAATTAAAAAACAAAAATTACCAAAAAATTTTCCTAAATGTTTTATTAATGATAATTTAACTCAAACAGTAAATTCTGCTTTATTTTCACTTAATAATGGAAGACATGTAATTTTAGTAGGAGAAGAAGGATCTGGAATAACTCAAGTAGCAAGATGGACGGCAGAAGTTTTTTCTCAAAAAAATTCATATTTATGCATTTGTTCAAAAAAATTACAATGTGAAGATTTAATTGGAATAACAGTCCCAAATTTTTCAAATAAATTTGAAAATGAAACTAGTGCAAGTGAAACTGATGTTGCTGGTAAGGAAAAAGAGAAACTGAATGAAATTTTAAAATTTAAAGAAGGATTTCTAATTAAAGCTATTAAGAAAGGAAGATGTATTATTTTTGATCAAATTAATGAAGCTCCTTCAACTGTTTATGAAAGATTAAATGGATTATTAGATAAAAAATATACTGATGAAGATAATACTTTCCCTGTTCCAGAATATTCAGAAAAAACAATTTTTAAAATAAAAAAAAATTTTAGAATTATTTGTACTTGCAATAATTCGAAATTAAAGAATATTTCTCCTGCTTTTTTAAGTAGATTTGATATTGTTTATTTAGAAGATCAATTAGATAAAATTCAAGATTATAATGATTTAGTCAAAAAAATATTACTACGATTCAAAGAGTTAGAAATAAGTGAAAGGGAAAGAATTAAAAAAGGACAAATGAATTGTTTGAATGAAGAAATATCTTTTGTTCAAGAAAATATAGATGATAGTAAAAATGACTTATTTTATTCTTTCTCTGATAATTTAATAAATTTAATAATAGGAAAAATAAAATTATTAAAAAATGATGAAAAAAAAATCTATTCTAATTATTCTATTTCCTCAATAAGTAAATTTTGCTATTCTGTTTATAAACTTTTATTAAAATTTAGAGAAAAATCAAAAGAAATAATAGAAGAAGAAATTGTAAATATAGTATTTGATTTAAGATTTTTAAAAAATCCAGATGAAATTAAAATATCAAAATATCCTTCTATAAATTCTTTTATTTTAGATATAAATGAAAATATAAAAAATTCAAAAGATATTGAAGAAAAGTATTCATTTGATAGCTCAGAAAAATTAAAAAATTTTGTGGGAATAGTTTATCTATCATCTTTAATTAATTTATATTTATGTATAGAAAGTCCTCCTGGATATGGTAAAACAACTTCAGCAAGAGCAATAGCTGAAATGAGGGAAATTTTTGAAGATTCAGATAAAAAGTTTTATATTCAAACTTTTCATTCAAGTACATATCCTCAAGATTTATTCGGAACTTCAACAATTAATAATAATCAAATATATTTTAATAAAGGCCCACTTACAAGAGCTTTAATTGAAGGAAAATTTTATATTGCTGATGAATTAAATATTTCTCCTGTTTCGACTATACTTTCTATTGCTCCTATATTAGAATTAATTTTTGATACTAAAATATATATTCCAGGGATGGGTTCATATGATAAAGATTTTATAATCTCTTCAACTTTCTTTTTAATAATATGTCAAAATAATGTTGGTATTATTGGAAGATCTGAACTTCCCTCAAGCTTAAAGAGGAAAATTAAGAAAATTAATTATCCAGAATTAGAAGATAAAGAAATAGAAAAAATTTGTAATGATATTGATAATTTTCTATCTGAAAATAATAAAAATATGTTAATTGGAAAAGAAGAATCTGAAAAAATTGGTAGGCTCATGATAGAAATAAATAAGAAAAAAATATTCCAAGAGGATTGGTCACTAAGGGATGTTACAAAACTTATCAAAAGACTTCAATATCAGAAAGAAAAAAAAAACACTTTTCCAAATTTTCAATTTCAGCATAATCTTTTATTTTATGCCCTATCAAGATATACATTAGATGATAAAAATAAATATTTGGATAAGTTCTGTGAAATTTTAAAAAACAAAGAAACATTAAATTTAGATGAACAGAAAATTAATGATTTAAAAGAAACATTCAAATCTGAAACAAATCTTATAGAAGAGGAAAATGAAGAAAAAATATCATTTCTATTAAAAAAAAAAGATTTAAAAATTATTTTATATGAAAATAATAAAAATGATAGGAATAAAGAAGAAATAAATACAATTAAAAAAAAATATAAAGATATTCAATCATTACACAGTTTATTAGAATCAATTTTTCAAATGAAATTAACAAGTTATAAAGAGCCAATTTTATTAATTGGACCTACATGTTATAAAACATTTGCTGCAAAAATTATTTTAAAAAATGCTACTATTGTTTCTTTAAATAGGGAATCTACTGTTTGGCAATTATTAGGAAGTCCTTTTATTTTCTCTAAATCTGAGCATAAAGATTTTTGTATTACTCAAATTTATGAAATTTTAGGATTAAATAATTTAAAAAAAAAATTAGAAGAATATAAAGAATGGGAAAATAATAAAGATAAATTTGAAAATGAAATAAACTCTAAAATTGGAGAAAAAACAATATACTCTCATTTAAAAAAAAAATTAGTAGAAAATATTATGAAAAAATTATTTTCTGTTGAAAATGAAAATAGATTAATTGATTTAAAAATGGAATTTAAACCTGGTCTAATATTATCTGCTATTTTTAATGATAAATCATTAATTTTAAAAAATCTTTCAAAAGTTAAAACTTCAGTTTTAGAGAGATTTAATGAATTATTTTCTGATAAAAATATTTTAACCCTTTCTGAAGATACAACGAACACTTTTACATCTGATAAAAATAAAGAATTAAAAAATTTTAATAACTTTAGAATTATTGCTACTAGTAGTTTAAATGATGAAATAACTCTTTCTGAATCAATTCTTTCTCGTTTTACTAAAATTAATGTTGAAGATTATAATAATAAAGAAGAAAAAATAGTTTTAACCAAAAAAGCAGGAGAAGATATTAATTTAATAAATGAATTAAATCCAGATTTAACTTTACCAGAAATATTAAATGCAATTCGTATTTCAAAACTTTTAGATGATTATAAAAAAGTACATAAGAAAAATTTGCAATTAATTTTTTTTATTTTGGAAAATGGTAAAAAGGAAAAAAAAGCAAATTTGGAATTTTCTTTAAATGAAAAATATCAAATTTTGGAGTTTAAAGACAATGAAATCCCATTTAATATAGATTATGAAGAAAATAAAATAATTTCCAATAGAACTGAATTAAAATATGATTATAATAATAAAGAAAACCCTCAAATATTATTTCAAAATATCTATTTTACGAAAAAATTTTCTGAAATATGTGATTTAATTCATTTTGCTTGCTCTTTAAATGTTCCTTTAATATTAGAGGGAGATAATGGGCAAGGAAAAAAAACTGCAATTTATTTAATGGCACAATTTTTAGGTTTAAGCGTTATTCATAAAGTTTTATCAAAATCAACCAAATCAGATGAATTATTAATGAATATGATAATTACAAAAGAAAATAATGAAACTAAAATAGAATATAAAAAAAGTGATATTTCAGAAGCACTTGAAGAAAAAACTTCAAAAAAAATTATAATCTTTGATGAAATTAATAATGCATCACTTCCAGTTCTTGATTTATTAATTAATATAGTATATGATAAAAAGGTTTTACTTCCTGATGGTTCAGAATTAAAAATTGGAAATCCAAAAATAATAGGAATAATAAATAGAAGTAATAATGAGAGTAATTTAGATAAAATTCCTTTAAATTTAAAATCTAATTGCATTTATCATATAGTTGAAAATCCTGATAGTAATGATTTTATGCATATTATAGGAAATTTATTTCGTCTTATAGATTTTGATAAAAATTCAAAAAAAAAATATATTCAAAATTATATTATAAATCATGAAAGTATGAGTGAAGAACAAAGAAAATTTATTTTAGAAAATAAGGAAAAACTTGATAATTATTATGATAAAGCTATAAAATCTGAATTTATTTATTTTTCAAAAAAGTTTATTGATTCTTTAAATTTCATTAAAAATAATTCTATTGAGCCTGCATTTAATTTAATTGATGTAAAGAAATATATTGATTTTAGAAAACATTTCCCTAAAATTGATTCTTTATATTTAATGCTATTTATTTTCGTTTATAGATTTGATAAAAAAGATATTCAAGAAAATATAATGAAGGAACTAAATTTAAATTTAACTTCTGATTTTAATCCTTCTATTGATTATGATGATAATCAAAAAAAATTAATTATATATTTAGGAAACAATAAATATGATAACATTAAACTTAATACATTTCAATCAAAAAATATAGATAAGAAAGAAAATAAACGTTTATTTAAATCATTAACTAAAAGCCAAAAATTAGGAATAATATTTTTAGTATGTTGTATTAAATCAGAAAAAATACCTTTAATACAAGGAGAAACTGCCTCAGGAAAGTCATATTTAATGAATATTTTTGCTAAAATTTTTGGTCAAGATTTAATTTTATATCAAATAACATCAAATTCAGGAATGTCAATTATAACTGGACAAGATATTATTAAAACAGAAATTGAAGAAGAAGAGAGTGAACTATTAAAAAAACATTATAATAATATAAAAAAAATTATAGATGAAAAAAAAAAATTTAGTCATATAAATGAAGAAGATTATCATTTAATATTAACTAAAATATTTAATATTTTAAACAAAAATAAATCTAAATTAAAAAAAGAAGATATAAAAAAATTAAATGAGGCAAAAGATTTCATAAGAAATCTAATTTCACTTCCAGGAAGACTTGAACATAAAATATCACCTTTTATTAAAGCAGCAACAAATGGTGGATGGGTTTTTTTTGATGGAATTGAAATGGGACATTCAATTTTATTCGACACAATATCTTCTTTATGCAGTGAAAATCCTAATTTAAATGTTTTAGGTACTAAAGAAATAATTATTATTAATAAAAAAAATATTTCACCGAATTTTAAATTCTTTTTATCTTTTAATCCATCAAATTTGGGAAAAAAAACAATTAATCAAATATTATATAATTCTTGTGCTAGATTTTCACTTACTGTTTTAGATCAAAATATAGTAGATTCAACTTCTGTAATATATAATTCTAGATATTCAAATGAAATAAATAAAAATTTATGGAAAAAAATTTGTTCCAAACTAGCTTATTGTCACCAAATTAATGTGAAGCAAAGTGAGATTTTTATTAATTCAATGGCTGGAGGAATTAAATTTTCTCCAAGACATTTAACATTTTTAGGCCTTGATGGAAAAAAAAATATTAATATTCCTGAAGAAAGTGGTGAGGTGAGTGATTGGGTTAAAACAATTTTTCAACTTTATTATTTTAATTCATTTAATCAAAATTCAAACAAGTTTGAATTAACTAAATTTCAAGATAAAGTTTATGATGAATTCATAAAAAAAGACAACTATAATGAATTAGAGAATATAGAAGAAAACGAATTAGAAATTGAAGTAAGGAATGTTCTAGATGATTTATGTAAAATTCAAAAATCAAATGAGCAAAATATTTTTAATTTTAATTTTAAAAGCTTTGTTCAAAAATGTTTGAAATTAAAATTAAAAGATGAAAATATTTCATTAATTATTAATAATATTGAGGATACTATAAATTTACTTATTTATCATAATGAAAATAATAATCAAAAATATGATGAAATTTTATCCAATTTTTTTCAAATTAATATTATAAAAAATTTATTAAAAGAATTATTCAAAAGCATGAAGACCATAGAAATAAAAGATATTGAAAATTTATCATTGGATTCAAATGAATTATTATTAAGAAAAGAATTAAAATTAGTTTTACTGAAAATGAAGCTTCTTCTCGCATTATTGAATGATGAAGAATTATTTTCTGATAAATTGAATTATAAAATTTATGATGAAAGATTTAAACAATTAATAGGGACAATACAAAACTTTATAGATAAACCAACAAAAAAAGGTTTTAAAAAATTAATTAAAGGATGTACTAAAATCCCATCATCATTTGAAATACTTGATTTCTTCTTTCCAAAACATAAATTTTTTGGAAATGAAAATTACGATTTAATTATTTTATATATTAATACAATTTGTGAATTAGTAAGAAATAAAAACAATTTTTCAATTGAAATTGATAATAATACTTTCATCTATTCTCCAAATAATAATATTGAATATGGAAAGATTAGTGCACATTTATGCTTAAATAAGAATAGCTCTTTTAATCTCTCGTCTGGTACAAAAATTAGTATTCCATTAGTTAATACAAATAATGAACTTATATTAAAAAAAGAACCTGAAGATTCTGAAATATTTATAAGGTTTATTTATGATTATTCATCTAAAAAAAATATAACAAAAAATATATTTGAAATATTTAATAATTATAAAAAACAAAGAAAAAAAATTGAGGAAAAAAAAGAATTTTTTTCATCAGATTATTTTTTTAATCCTGAAAAAAATAATAACATTTATTCAAGGGCATGGAGTATTATATATGGATTAACTCCTAAAGATAATGCATATAAATTTTTATTAAAATATTATTTTGAAAAAGAAAACAGGTTTTTTAAATTTATTGAAAATAAATATGAAAAAATAGATGATGAAAATAAAATTGAAGAGATAATAAATTATTTTAAAATTCGATATTTTTATTATAATAAAAATAGTTTTCTTTGGATGAAATTAATTAATAAATTACAAATAGATTATAATTTAAATAAAGATGATATTAATAGTAGATTAATTGATATTAGAAAAGAAATAGATAATTTAAAATTTCTTGAAAATAATGAATATGATCAAACAAATGTAAGTGAGGATTATTATATTTTGAGTGATATTCAAAAACAGTTAGAAGAAAAAAAATATCGAATAGAAACAGATGAAAAATATCTTAAAGCTGAAAAAGAATTAAATAAATTAAAAAATGAATTACAGAATTTAAATGTTCAATCTAGCTTTGAAATTTGGAAAGAAAAATTGATAAAAAAAATAAATGATGCTTTTAATTTATCAAAAGAAGATATGATAAATCAAGTAAGTATTTTACAAAATGATTATAATTCTTTAATTACTATAAATGAAGAAAAAATATCCTTATTTAAAAATAACATTGATTGGAAAATTCCATCAATAAGAAATCAATATGAAAAATCTAAACATATTAAATTAATTGATATTATTCTTCATTATAATCGTAGTTTAGAAGTAATAAAAGAGATAGAAGAAATAAAAAATGATAATGACAAATCTAGAATTATTAAGATTTCTTCAAATTTGATTCAAAAAAAAATTGAATTAAAAAGTTTAATTAATTATATTATTTCCCTTCAAGATTATCACAATTTTGATTTTGGATTTGCAAATTCAATATGTAAAGCTTCTTTAATGTTAAATCTATATAAAAATAATATATCAATAGAGAGTTTGTCCAATTTTTTTAATGATTTTGATGAAAGGAAAAACCGTTTAGGCCAAATTATTTTAAAAAATGAAACTAATGAAGAAGAAAAGCAAAAATTAAATAAAAAAAATAAATTATTACAAGATGAATTTATTTATATATATAAAATTACAGGTTTATATGATCTTAATATGGACATTATTATTCCTAATTTTAAATTGACTGATCTTATTCATTTGTTCTTTTCTTTTGAAAGCCCTAATAAATATTATTATGGTCCAATATTTGATAATATTCAGATATTAAATAAGGAAAATTTATATGAGCATTTATATAAAAATATTGATAAAGAAATAAATGATTTAACTAATTTTAAAGATGTAACAGGAAAGATTGCTTTAATATTTTATAAATATTTTAATAAAGATTTAGTTGAAATACCAAATTATATAGAAGGAGAAAAAATATTAGAATTTATTGAAAGTAAAAATAAAGAAAAGTCATCAGAAAAATACACAAAATTAAATGCTTTAATAGAAGTTATAAAATTAGGAATTTATTTCGATAAATATAAAAAATATAAAGAAGAAATTGATAAAAATAAAACTGATAAAAAATTAACTTTTGAAGATTTTAAATGCTTTAAAGATAAATTCGACATAAATACAATATTAAAAATAAAAAATTTACCTTCTTTTCAATATTTTTTATTAAACAATTATAATAATATAGAAATATTATTAAAGACTGTAAAAAATGAAAATATAAATAAACTATTTGAGCCTTCTCTCAATAATTATATTCCATTTTGGGTATTTATATTAAGAATAATGTCTTCTACTAATTGTTTAATATTTGGATACGACAAAAACCCTTATGAGAAAGAATTAACTGAAATAATTAGAAACAAAATTTTAATCTCTATGAAAGAAAAATATGAAACTGATTTATCTTGGATTTACCTTACAACTGATGAAATAAAATTTGATAATTTATTTAATAAAGAAATTACTATGTTTTATACATTTTTTAATAAAATATGTTCGATAAAAAATTATCCTAATGATTTTACTGATTTCATTAAATCTCTTTTAATTAACTTTTATAAATCTTTATTTGAAATTATTTTTTCTTCAAATTTTAATGATTTATTAAATACAGATCTTCAATCAAATAACAATCAAGTTTTAGAATTTATAAATAATCCAAAAGAATTTATTAAAAAATATATTAATAAAGAATTAATAAAAATAATAAAAGATTTAAATTGTTTAAATTTCTCAAAACAATTAGAAGATTTTATAGAAACAATTAATAACACTAAAAAAGAGTTAAAAGAAAAAGTTAAAACAATAGAAATATCGTTAAAAAATAAAGCTGAAGAAGATTTAATTCAAATGTTTAAAACTAAAAATAAGAGAGATATTAAGGCAGATGAAAAAGAAGAATTATTTCATGATTTTGAATCTCAAAAAATTTATTTCGATCAGCTTACTATAGATGGAGTGATTAATTTATTTACAAATACTGAGGACCTTTTAAAGGATTCATTAGATTATATAAAAAAAATAAAAAATAATGATATTATTGATATAAATGAATTTATTAAACTAAATAAAGAATTAGAAAAAAAATTAAATGAATTCGATAAAATTTTTAATGTTGAAGATAAGTATTGTGATGAAGATTTTAAAAATTATTTAAATATATTTCAAAAAAATTTAAATAGTTTTAAAAATAATTTTAACATTTTTTATGACAAATACAAATCATTACCAAACATTGATTCAGAGAAAATTTATATGAAAGACTTCTCCTTACCTATCTTGGAGAATAAGAATTATATTATTAATTTAGATAAATTTAAAGAAATGCCCTCTTTTTTAGCACAACCTTTTATAATAAAAAGTAACAATCAATTATTTTGTAATTATAAAAAAATTTATTATAATACAGGTCCTATAAGCCCAGAATTATACAATGAATCATGCAAATTAAAGATATATTCATTAGTAAAAGAATCTTTAAATATTGAATTTGAAAATAATATAATTATAAATGAAATTAAAGATGAGCAAATAGATAGTGGGAAAATTAATAGAGGAAAAGTGAAGGAATTGCTTGATACAAAAGATAAACAATATATGAAAATAAAAAAGAACCATATTGATCCTGAAGCATCAATAGATATTGACATTTGTTTCCCTCCACCAAATATTTCCAATGAAGAAATCATTTATAGATTAATAAGAAATTTGAAAGTTTCTAACCACGAATCTTCAATTAATATATTAATAGAAATTATTTATATAGTTTGTCCTATTCAAATTGAGTTTTCATGTGAAAATTATTATCTTATTTTTGAAAATGGACAATATATAATAAATTCTAAAAAATTATTAAAAGGGGAAAAGATAAAATTTAAATTTAAAAATTATTATAATCAAATTCCATTAAATATAAAGCATACAATTACATCTTTTGACAAAAACACATATGATAAACCTAAAATAGAAATAAAAAATCAAAATGAATTTGATTTAATTATTGGAAAAAATGAAGGCAATGGAAATAATATTGATGATATAAATATTTTGAATTGCCTTATTGAAATATATTTCTCTGAAAAATTAAAAATTCCAATATTAATAGATTCTTTAATTATTTCTACATATTTTGAATTTTATATATATGATTATGAAACACAAAATTATGTCATAGATAAAATGGAAATATATATACCAATTTTTAAGAATGAATGTGAAATTAAATTAAATTTTTTAGTTAGTTCATTTATTGATAATAATATTATTGGATTATTTAAAATATCTGAAGTTTCAGAAGGAATTACTATTATAGAAACATCAAATAAAATACAAATAAATTCATATGAAAAATATTTTTCAGTTAATCTAAAATTTGATATGACAAAATTCAATGATAAGGAAATAGCAGTTTTTGAATTTCAAATTAATGATGTTATAAGAAAAATAGAGTTATTCCAAAAATCACAATCAATTGAAAATATAGATTTAAAATTAATAAAAGAAATAGATGATAAAAATGGAATAGAAATAAAAAATTTAAATGAAATTAAAAAAAATGCTTTACTTATTTCACCTTTTACATGCTGGGGAAAAGGAACATTTATATATAGAGAATGTTATATAAATGGTAAAAAGGATTTAGAATTAGAAATACCAAAAAATGCAAAATTATATTATTTATCAAAAGAAGGATATATAGAAAAGGAAAAAGAAGATAATTATCTTATAATAATTCAAACAAAAGAAAAATGGTATTCTACTATTGGATTAAATAATTTTATTTCAAAAAATACTTTCCGACAAATTTTAATTACCCAGACAAACAATTTCTATGAAGATTTTATTAAATATTTCCCAAATGAATGTAAAAGAATAAATATTAATAATCTTTTTGAAGAATTATCAAAATTATTTATAGATAAAGCACAAAGTTTTATAAAAGATAAAGAAAATGTTTTTAATTTAATCAAAAATAATAAAGATATTTACAAATTATCACTTAATAATTATTATTATTTTAATAATGATAACTATATTTTTATAAATTCTAAGACTTTACAAACATTAATTGATAAAATAAAAGAATTAGAAAATGATATTGAATTAAGTCAAGATTTTAATAAAGAAATAGAAGAAATAGATTGGATACATAACATAAGTAATATTGATAAAGATGATAGTGATATTGATAGTGATAATCAAATTATTCTTAAAAATGATTTGTTAAATGACAATAATCAAATTATTAATAAAAAAAAAGCCAAAAAATTTTTAATTCAGAATGGAGTTCCAATAAAAGAAGTTATTAAAAAAGATGTGAATAATAAAATTGAAAATTATAATTACGAAAAAAATGAAATAAATAATATTGAAATAACAGAAATAAATTTTATTGAAATACCTAAAATACTTACAATAAATTCATTAATTAAGTTTTTTAATGATTGTGAATTAGGAACAATAATTTTACCGTTATATATTTATAAAGCAAAGCAGTCAAATAAAGAAGAAGATAAAAATAAAATAAATAAATATTATTCAATTCTAACAAATGCTTATTTCTCTGTAGAAAATAACAATGATAATTTAATATCGGAATATACAAATCATTATAAAAAATCTTTTGAAAACATGATATCAAGAATGAAAACTGCTGGTTATGTTTCAAGTCTTTTCAAATTTAATCTAGTCTTTTTTAATAATGATGTTAATAGGTTATTTATCATGCCCCAACAAGGGAAATTTAAAGTACAACAAAAAAATTTTTCTAAAAATCAAAATAAAATTAATCCTTTAAATCATAAACAAATAGAAGGACAAAAAGAAATTCAAAATGAAGATAAAAAAGAAGAAAAAAAAGTAATAGAAGTAAAAGAAAAAATTAACGAAGATCAAGATAAGGAAGAAAAAAAGGAAATAATTAGATTAATTAATATTATTCCAAATCCAAAACCAATAATATTTTCACTTCCAATTCCTGCAATACCTCTAGAATTACCAAAAGAAATCCAAAAAATTTATTTGGGATATGATGAGGATAATCAAAATATAAATAAAAAAAATAAAAAAAATAAAAAAAATCAAACTCTTTACCAAAAAGAAGTTAAGTCAAATATTGGAATAACAGGAATAGAATTTGATAAAATGAATTTTGATATAAAGAAAGAAATTAGAACAATAATTGATAATATGAAAAATAATATAAAATCTAAATTTTTATATAAAAAAGAAAAAAATTTAATTGGCTTAGAAAATATAAATAAAAATTTATTTGAAAATAATGGAAATGAAATTAGAAATGATGTACTTAAATTAATTGATTTATCAATTCCAATAACTAAAAAAATAATCAAAGAGCTGTCATTTCAAAATTTACAAAAAGAAATCAATTTTAATAATTTAGAAATAAATATATTATTTGATTGTACAAGAATAATCAGTTATTATCATAAATATATTTATTTTATATTAATAATATCATTAACAAATGCTTTATCTTATCTTGAAATTAATTATCTTTTTTCTGTTATAGGCGACAGTAAATATAAAGCTATAATAAAAGATTTTAATGAACCACATTCTAAAGAAATTATTCAAAGAATTTTTGATTGTATTTCAATTCAAAGATATAGAACTAATATAGCTTCATGTGTAAAAACTGCCATAGATGAATTTCCTATAATAGATGAAAATAATCAAAGAGTATTTTATATATTTACTAATGGTTTAGATGATGAATATAAATTATATGATGAATGGAATAAAGAAATATTTAATAATAAGAATTCTTTTTTTTCATTTTTATTTTATCTTCCTTTAGATGAAATTGAAAATGAAAAAGATAAAGCTTTTCTCTTTGACATATTAAAAGAATTTTCCACGAAATGTAACAATAAAAATAATTTATCAACTTTAATAGTAAAAGATAAAAATGATATTTTTGAAAAAAATATTTTAAATTATAATTTAATAAAACTATTTTTAGCTCCATTAATTTCTGTTCAAGAGCAAAATTTAAAAATTGATATTTTACCTGCCAAATTCGAAATTGAAGTAAATGAAAATTTAATAAATAATATTGAAGATTTTAAAAATGATTTTAATGAAGAAATAAATTATGATGATGAAGAAATATTCACTAAAAAAGAATCTATTGAATTTAAATATTCAATACCTGAATTAAATTTAGATGATACAAATGAAATTAAATTAAAAGTTGGAAAAATTATATCATTACCTAAAATGCCAAATTTAACAGATTTTATTAAAAATTATTTTAAAATTCAAAAAGAAAAAATTAATTTGCAATTATTAGAAATAATATTTGAGCCAAATCTTCCTACAGAAACAATATTAACTGATGTAGGAACACAAATAGATATATATGAATTTATAAAATTATGTATTAATCCTACTCCTAATCCAAAAATTTATAGACAATTAGGCGATGGATTCGTTAAAAATTATGGATTAACAATAGTCATAGATTCATCATATTCATGTTTAGGTGGAATTTCTAGAGATCATTCAATAAATACAATCAGATATTTATTTAGTGCTTTATCATATATTGATCTTCCATCTTTTAATTTAATAATATCAACAGAATCCAATCCTATTATAATATGCTCAGAAAGAGGGACTTTAGATGCTTTATCAAATAAATCTAAAATTTGGGGATGTTTATTATATTATTTAATTGAAAAATATAAATGTAAGAATACTAATTTATCTTCTGCTATTAGAGCTGCTTATAATGTCACTAATGCAAGGAAGCAAGAACATACAGATTACTTATTTGTTTTAACTGATGGATTATTTCAAAAATCTGAAAGGAAAAAAATATTAGAAGAAATTAATTATTGTTATTCGAAAAATCTTTTAATTATTGGAATTGGTATTGGATATTATCCATATGGAATTGAGAAATTATTCCCCTATATTGTTTATTCCAGACAACCAAATAAAATAATTGAGGCCATTGCACTTAGTTTTTCTGATTCAAAAGTAAATAATTCAGAACTAATGTTAAAAGATCCTGACTATACTAATTTAATAGATAAATTTGATAAATATAAAGATAATTTCAAAGAATATAAACCAGAAACTTTATTAGTTGAACATCCGAAAAAGATTCCAATTTTTTTAAATTCATTTTCAATTTATGCTGATGAAGTTAATAATAAAAATAAAGATAGTAAACTCCAATCTGTAGAAGGCCCAATGAGAAATGCAATGTATTTAGAGGGATTATTCAAAGATAAAAAAATATTAATTGTAATGCTATATTCTGCTGAAATGAACTTAAGAGAAAATCCTTATTTATCATATAAATTCATAAATAAGCCTCAACCAGGAAAATATTATTGTATAAGAAGGGCACTTGAATATTTGGAAATTCAAGTAGATTATGCTATAGACTATGAGACTGCAATAGAAAAATTGACTGAAAATAATAATGGCTATTGTAATTATTATGCTTGTTTAATATTAAGTGGAGAGCCTTATCCAGAATTACCAAAAGATAAAGATCATAATTATGGGGAAAAGTCTAAACCTCATTTATTAGGAGAATTTATTAAAGTCATAATTCAATTTTGGAAAAATGGAGGTGGATTAGGACTTTTCTCTGATAATGCTCCCTTTACTTTTCAAACTAATTTAATTCTTGAACAATTATTTGAAGGCTCACTTCAATTTAGAGTCGGTGGTTTTCATGAAGGAAAAAGGATTTTAAAAGGTGTTGAATCAGGATTACTTGAAGAAAAAGGGACTTTTAATAGAAAAATTCATATAATGGATAATTATCAAAGGCCATTAATAACACATAGTTTATATGAAATGTATGAAGGTAATACAGTTTCATTTATTATTGAAAATCCAAAAGATGATGATATTTTATATTTTGGAAAAAATGAAAAATTAAAAATGATAACAAATCCAAATAATGTATTACCATTTATTCCTCTATCTAAAGATTCAGATGGCGGTTTTAATTCTCTTTTTTATTGCTCCAATGGAGATGAAGGTGATATTATTATTGATTGTTCTTATACAAAATTCTTTTTAGAAATGGATAAAACAGGTACACCAAGATATTTAATTAATATTTGCTCATGGCTTGCAGCAATAGAAAAGCATACTATTAAAAAAGACTGCTTAGAGCCAATTAATTTTAAACCCAAATTTATTGATATTAAAATTGATTGGGACGCAAAATATCAAAGATTTATGAAAAGAAAAACTAAACCAATTGACCAAATGAAAACTTTATTTGTTGTAGATAATTCAGGTTCTGTATTTAATCAAGAAGTATATTTTAATAAAGTAATGCATTTATTTTGTACAAATTTCAATGAAAAAAGAGGTGATGCTTTTTATACATGGAATGAAAAACCTAAAAAATTAAATATAGGTAAAATAGAAGAATTCATAAATAATATGGATGGGATAAAGGGAACAAGTAGTAGTTTAATAGCGGAAATTGCAAATAAAGAAAAAAATAATAATTTTGAGCATTTAATTATAATAACTGATGGAGATGTTAAAAATGATGAAATAGATAAATCAGATCAAAAAGTTAAAGAATATAATTTAACTTTTAAATTTGTATCAACTTTTATTATTGATACTGGTGATGTTATAAGTGAATCTGTTGGATGCCCATATTCAAGGAATTGTCCAGGTTTTACTTATATAGTAGATTCACAAGGAAATCAAAAAGAACAAGCTTCATTACTTGAAGAAGATATTCAAATTTTTGATAATTTAAGTCAAATAAAAACATATGATGAATTTAAATTAAAATATTGGAATATTTATAGAGTTGTTAGAGCTAAATGCTTAGGTAGAAATACTGATATTGAATTGAAAAAAAAATTTTTGGATTTTAAAAATAAAATTCAAATACAAAATAAAGAAAAAGATGATTTTAATAAAAAAATGAATGAAATTGAATTTATGATAAATGGAGGTCTTAGAACTTTCCAACCAATTATATGTTAATTAAATACATAATTCTCTTTAATTATTAATTGAGATAAATTTAATCATTATTTATTAATTATTACTTAAAAAAATCAAAAAAATAGGTGGTTATTTTAATTTTTTAATTTTATATTGATAAATATTGTATTTTTTTATTAATTAAAAAATAATCATTAATTATATTAAATCAACTATTTCTATTCATTTTTTAATTTATTTTTATTTTTATTCTTCATTTGATTTAATGAATTATTGAAATTTTCATCTTTTACATTTTTTAATTCCATTTTTTTTCCTTTATTTATTTTTTCATTTATTTCTATTTGTTTTTGAAATATAGTCTTTTTTTTCAAAATTAAAATATTAAAGCTATCCAAAAATAAAACAACAATAAAATTAATACAAAATAAAAATAGCAAAAAAATAATAAAATTCATTAAATGAATTAATAACTGAATATTTGAACCTGGACATTTAAATTTATCTGTACATATATCCTCTCTTTTTAGTCTTTTAATATTTAAAACACTATTAAAAATTTTAAATAAATTCAAACATAAAAAAATAATTGATTTAATGATAGAAAATAAATAAAATGCAACATACCCATAAACATCAAGTAAAATTTTATTTCTAATTATAATTATAAGCATAAAACAAAAACTTGCACTGATTGAAGTCATAATTAATATTGCTACATTTAATTCAGATGGTCCCAAATATTTTAATTCAAAAATTATATTAAAAAATATAAATATTGAAATTATAAAAATATTTCTTAATCCATTTTTATAATAAGTTATTTTTTGAGAATACTCATTTTTTAAATCTTTAGATGTTAAATTTATTATAGATTTTGATTTTAATTTACTTTTTTCATCTACTATTCCCTGATACTCTTTTTCTAATAAAGGAGAGGGAGAAAATCCATAATATTGCTTATTTATATTATTTTCATTTTCTAAAAACTATAAAAATTGGAACTTACTGTGCATTTTTGAAGTGGTAGATAAGGGTTTTTGGTTTTTCATATCTGAATTATCCATATTTAAATATATTTTATTGTTTTTTTAAAAATTAAAAAATATAATTATTTATTTTCATATTTTAATATGATAAACTTGAAATTATGGGGATTGGGGATTGGGGATTGGGGATTGGGGATTGGGGATTGGGG
>JAJJLS010000007.1:0-18705 GCA_023783355.1 Polyplastron multivesiculatum
CCCCAATCCCCAATCCCCAATCCCCAATCCTCACAAGTATAGTTTAATATAATTAATAAAATACAAATTATTAATAAATAATTAATGAAAAACATATATAAATTAATTAATTGATTAAAAATACTTATTGTTATATTATAATTAGTTAACAAATGTTTATAAAGTCATAAAAATAATTAGATATAAATTGAATGTTAACTTCTATCACCAAAGATGATCTTTTTAGTCATAAGAGAATTAAATTTGATCTTAAATTAGAAGATGTGAAAGGAAATTTTGTCCCAACAGATGAAGCAAAGGAAAGACTTCAAAAAATAAAAAATTTTTTTGATTCTAGAATTCCAGTAATGCTAGAAGGACCAACTGGTACATCTAAAACAAAAACTATTCAAGTGTTATGCGATATCTTAAAAAAGAAATTAGTTAGATTTAATTTAAATAGCGAAACTACAATAGAAGATTTAATAGGTAGATTAGGCTCAGGAGGAGAAGATTCTTGGAGTAGTTTCAAATTTGTTAGGGGTCCATTTACTGAAGCATTTGAAGAAGGTTATGTATTTTTATTAGATGAAGTTAATCTTGGCCAAAAATCAGTTTTACAATGTATGGAAACTGCTTTAGATACAGGAGAAATTAAACAAGATATTCCAGGTTGTGGTACAATTAAAAAAACTATGCATCCAGATTTTATTATAGTGGCCACTCAAAATCCTAAAATAGAAGGATTTACTAATCAAAGAGATGAATTGTCCCAAAAATTTATTTCAAGATTCACTGTTGTAGAATTTCCTGAATTTGAAATTGATGAACTAAGAAACATTGCAAAAGGAATTGCAAAGAAAAATAATTATAATAATCCTGATATTGTCCAAAAAATAAGTGATTTTCATTATCAATGGGTATATAAAGAAAAAGATTCAAAAACTAGTTCTCAATGTTTTACAGTTAGAGATATAAATGCTACAATTAAAGCAATATCAGAAGGTCAAGAACCAAGTGATGCAGTCAATTGTTTTTATGGTTCTAGATATAGAGGAAAACCTTACGAACATTTCCTGGAAATTCTAAAAAATCAATACTCGCCTCTATATAAAGATATTAAATCTGTTCCTGAGCTTCCAGAAGATTTCCCAAAATGTTATCCAAATCAATCAATTAAAAAGGCATTTTACTTTGCAAACATTGCAAAACAAAACAGGAGACATCTTTTAGTTGTAGGCAAAGAAGGAAGTGGAGTTACCCAAATTTCTAAATGGCTTTCATGGTACTTTACTCCAAAAGAAAAAAGAGAAGAAAATTTTTTGTTTATTTTTAATCCAGAAACAACTGTAAGTGATATGATCGGTAAATTTACTCCAAAAGCTGATACAACAGATTCATCAGGAGGAATTTTCGAATGGAGGAATGGCCCACTTACTTTAGCTATAAAATATGGATATTCTGGTGTATTTGATAATATTAGTTCTGCTCCTACTAAAGTCATTGAAAGTTTAAATGCTCTTTTAGACCCAAAAGATACTGAGGAAGATTATTATTTTGATATACCGCAAAATATTTTGGAATCAAGAATTAAAATAGATCCTGATTTTCTATTTATAGCAACTTGCACTTTAGAACAAATTGAAAATTTATCTCCAGCTTTTTTAAATAGATTTACTGTAATAAATTTGGAAGATCAATTAGAAAATGCAGATGATAAAGAAGAAAAAGAAGCTATTAAATATATAATAGAATCAGAAGAGTTTGGACTTAAAGACAAGAAAGAAGAAATTATCAATTTAATTTATACTATTTATAGAAAAAGAAAATTAAATATGTCTCAATTATCAACATTCAGTAAATCAACTATAAGACTTTTTCAACTTATTTTTCAAGATGAAAGTATTGATGATAATACTGCTGAATATGTGAAATATATGGAAGATATTTTATTAACTAAAAAAACAGATATAAATATTCCACAGAAAGTAAAAAATAAAGCAGACTTGATATTTGATAATTATGAACAATTATCCATAGAAGAAAGGTTTTATTATCATAATTCTCCTAATTTAAGAAATTTAATGACAAATTTATATGTTTGCTCAGAATGTAGAATTCCTGTTTGTTTAGTTGGAGCCACAGGATTAGGAAAGACAAGTATGTCAAGGGCCTTTTGTGAAATTGTTCGAAGAGAATATGCTAATTTATATTCTTTCCATATGGAAACACAGATAAGTGATTTATATGGTGTATTCAATTTCGAAGCAGGAAAAGTCAAAATAATAGATGGTCCTTTAGTAAAAGCAATGGAAAATGGTCAAGTTTTTATAGCAGATGAATTAAATTTAGCTGATGAAGCAATTTTACAAACTATAACAATTGCATTGGAGCCAGCTGATAAAAATTCAGTCTTCTTAGTTCCAGACACTGGAAAAAAAATTCAAAGAAAAAATTCATTTTTTTTCATCGCTTGTCAAAATGATTTATCTACTTCAGGAAGGAGAAAATTACCTTCTATAATACTTAAAAGATTGAGAGTTTTTGAATATCCTTCTCCTATGATAAAAGATTTGCAAAATAGTATAGATGAAATGATAAAATTTGAAAAAATACAAGGAAAAAAATTCGAGCTATATGCTGATTTTTCATCTAAAATTGCGAATTTTATGTTTAATTTAAATGAAGCTAATATTCCAGAAATAGGAAAATGGTCTATGAGAAATATAAGAAAATTACATAGAAGAATAGCAAACCAACAAATAGATGATACATCATACTATAATATAACCATTGAACATCAAATAGTATTTTATATTCTTGGAAGTATACCTGGAGGACAAGAAGAAAAATTAATTACATTTGAAAATATAGCTAAAATAATGAGAAAAACTTTTGAATTAAAGGATGAGCTTTATAAAAAAATAAAAAATTGTATTGAAAGTAAACCTCGATTAATTAAAATAAAAGGAAAAGAATTTTTGGTAAAAGGAGATTCTGAAGAAACTTTGAAAGAAAAAGAAAAGAATCCCAAAATGAAAGAATTTACTCATGCAATAGGAGAAGCTGGGATTTTTTTAGATAAACAAAAAGATATTAAAATCGATTTATCTTCATTATATGAAACTTTATTTTATATATTATTTTCCCACTATAAAGAACCACTTTTATTATGCGGGCCTTCTGGATATAAATCAAAAATCGCAAAAGTTATATCATCAGGAGCCTGTGTCATAAATTTTTACCCTGAAATTTCTAACGCACAACTAATAGGTAATGTTTCACTTGTTTCAAACTTCCAAGCAAAAGAATATTATTTAGAGCAAATATGTAAAATATGTAAAAGAGAAGAATATTTTAAAGATTTAAGAGATGAATTAAGCTTATATTATGAAGAAAAAAAGAAAGAGGTTAAACAAATGAAAGAAAAAAAGATGAAAGAATTACAAAAAAAGAAACAAGAAAAAAAGAAAAAAAATGAGTCTATAAAGAAAAACAAAAAAGATGAATCTGACGAAGAATCGGAAGATGATAAAAAGAAGAAAAAGAAAAAAGATGAATCTGACGATGAATCAGAAGATAATAAAAAAAAGAAAAAGAAAAAAGATGAATCTGACGATGAATCAGAAGGTGATAAAAAGAAGAAAAAGAAAAAAGATGAATCTGACGATGAATCAGAAGATGATAAAAAGAAGAAAAAGAAAAAAGATGAATCTGACGATGAATCAGAAGATGATAAGACCAGAAAAAAGAAAAAGAAAGATGATTCTGATGAGGATTCAAATAAGGAGATAGATATTGATAAAAAGAAAAAAAAGAAAAATAAAGAAGGATATGATGATAAAAAGCAAGATGAAGATAATGATGATGAAGTATCAGATAATGATAAAAAAAAGAAAATCAAAAAGAAAAATAAAGATGACGATAAAGAATCTGAAGATGAAAAAAAAAAGAAAATTAAAAAGAAAAAAATTGATGATGAAGATGAATCAGAAGAAAATCAAAAAAAAAATAAAGATGAAGAAGATGATGGAACTGATGAATGTAAAAATATAAAGAAAAAGAAAAAAAAAAATGATAATGAAGATAATGACGAATCAGAAGAAGCTAAAAAAAAGAAAAAGAAAAATAAAGAAGAGGAGAGTGATAATGAAGAATCAGATGTTGATCATAAAAAGAAAAAAAAAAAAAAAAAAGAAGTTAAAAAAAAGAAAAAGAAGAATAAAAAAAATGAAGGTGATGATGATGAATCAGAAGATGACAAAAAGAAAAAAATGGAAAAAAATAAAAAGAAAGTTTATGATGAAATGGACAGCAGTGACCAATCTGAAGAAGGTAAAAACAAAAAAAAGGAAAAAAAAATTGATTCAGATGATGAAAAAGATGAGAAAAAAAACGATTCTGATAATTCAAGTGATGAAGGTATTAAAACAAAATCATTAAAAAATATAAAAATAAATTATCAAATAATAAAAAAATTCGAAGAAAAAATATCTAAAATATTGAGACAATGTAAAAAGGATAAAATATTGCCTAAATGCCATATGAATATCATTGAACACTTAAAAGCAAATTTATTTGAATTTAACTTAGATTTTAGCGAAGGTATTTTTGGAGATTTTACATCTATATTTAAAACAGGTATTTTAACAGAAAAAATATTCTCTCAATTGCCACTAATAACAGAAAATTTACCAAATTTGCCTACAGCTGTTATTGAAAGATGTAATGATCTATTTAATTATAATCCAAAAATAAGTTTAAGCGAAGATACTTGTAATACATTTACAGATGAAGATAAACAATTATCTGGTTTCTCAGATAGCTTTAGAGTCATTGCAACCTCTACAGAATTGGGTATAAAAAATTTATCAGATGCAGCTCAATCCAGATTCACTGTAATATATACAACTAGTTATACCCTTGATGAAAGGGATATATTAATTCAAATATTTTATAAGGAGACCCCTTCAGAATTTAAAATATTTCTTAAAAAATTCAAAGAAAGTTTTAGAAAAGAATTATCTTTTTTATATTTAACAAAAATATTAAATATTCTAAAATTGATAGATTTGAAATATGAAAAAAAAGAAAGAGAAAAAATCCAAGTAAAAAATATGTGTTTAGCAATTCATTTATCTCTTAAATTTTTAATGAACAATCCTAAAAAAAAGTTAAAATATAAGCAAATTATGAATTCAATACTTCCCGATTTTTATCATATAAAAGAAGCAAAAGAAGATGTTTATGAAAAGGAAATTGAAGATAATGTTCCTTTCAAAATTGTAGATGAAGAATTACGTTCAGAATGGAGTAGTCTTTCTATAAAGACTTTCCTTCCTGATAAATTAGAAGACCCTAAATTAGCCTTTATAAAGCCATTCAATAGATTGCTTGAGCATATATTCATTTCTATTGCTATTAATTTTCCATTAATTATAGAAGGAGGTACAGGAAAAGGTAAAAAATCTGCAATTTATTATATGGCTAATTTACTTGGATATGATGTTATATATTTTAATATATCTAATACTACCTCTGTTGAAGATTTATTTTGCAAAAAAATGCCTGTAGAAAAAGACGGAAATATATCTTTTGTTGATATACGTTCTTTATTATTAGATGGTATAGATGCAAATATAAAGAAAGAAAAAAAATGTTTGATTGTTTTAGACAATCTACAACAAGCAAATTCTAATGTTTTACAAAGTCTTATTCCAGTTTTTGATATTGATACTAAATCTATTCTTGTTCAGGGTGAAGGAATAATAAAAAGAGATTATAATATAATTGGTATTTTCGATTCTTCTATGGAATCTAAAGAAGTAAATGACTTTCTCCCTGATTCAATTAAACATTCAACTATCTTATATAGAAATTCTACTTATGAAAAAAGAGAATATTGCGAAAAAATAATAGAGAAAATATTCCAAGAAGAAGATAATGAAGAAAACAAGAAATATATTGAATATTATTTAAATGCTTATATATTATTAAATAACTATGTAAAAGAAAAACAAATAAAGGAATTATTTACTTTCAATGATTTCAAAAAATTTTTATTTTTCTTAAAGAACTCTCGAATAAAAGAAGGTGAACCAAAACAAATTTTTGAGAAAGAAACATTAACTCAATTATTATTAGTTTATAAATTTAAATCTAAAGAAGAAATAATAAGTGCGAATAAAATTTTAGGTAATTCCCTTGCTTCTGATTTTTGGCCTATATTTTCTTACTTATCGGATGAGGAAAATCTTAAAAAAAATGAAAAAGATGAATTTCAGATAGCCCCTGATAATAAGGATGATAAGCTTTGTTATAAAATAAATATACAACTAGAAAAAGAATACAAAAAAATTTTATTATCTAAAGTTCATTCTTTATCCCCTGATCAAAGAAGGGGTATTATTTTTCTTATGTTGTCTGTCCTTTCAGATGTTCCTTGTGTTATACAAGGAGTAACTGCTTCAGGGAAAACTCATTTAATAAGATTATTTTGTGAATTATTAGGACAAATTCCCTTGATAATAGATATTAATAATGATACTGGTATATCTATATTGTTAAAACAATTAGTACCAAAAGAATATTTAGAAAAGGAGAAAATAGAAGAAATTAAAAGGGCGATAAAAACTTTAAAAAAGAAGGAAAAAAAAGTATTCCAAAATGAAATAGAAAAAATAATAGATTTAGAAAATAGTTCTTCTTGGCTTCCTTCACATTTTAGAAATTTGGTTAAATTTATAGAGGAAAAAAGCTCACAAATTGATAATAAAAATTTATTATTAGCATCAAATTTGAAATCTTTATTAAATGAACAATTATCATTTTTCAAACATTTATCAAATGAAGATTCAGCATTTATTAAAGCTATGCTTACTGGAAATTGGGTCATATTAGATGGAATTGAATCTGCTCAACCTGAATTGTATCAAAGATTATCATCCCTATGTGATTTAGTTAATCAAAATTTAACAATGTATGATAATGGGCCTGATTGTATATATACAAAAAATACAGAAAATGAAAAATTTAGAATTCATCCCGATTTTAGATTATTTATTACTTATAATCCTTTTGAGGTTGAGCCAAGTAAAAAATTGCCACTAAGCTTTTTAAATAAGTGTTTTTCTTTTAGTTTAGGTCCTATTGATGAAAATATAAAAACAACATCACTTGTACTGGCTGGCAGTTTCATTGAACAAAAATTATATAGATGTATTGAAAAAGAATATGTTGAAAAAAATATTGAAAAAATGGAAGAAGAATTACAAAATATGTCAAAAAAGAAATTAATTAACAATTTATTGAAAGAGGATTTAAGAAAATTAGCTATTTGTTTTGCTAATATTCATCATTATGCAAATAAATTAACTTTAGAAAGAAAAGATGATTTTGCAGGTAAAAAATCTTTTTCTGGTCGATCTATTAAATTTATTTTAAATATTCTAAAATCTAAACCAAAAGACCTTATAGATGGTATTATTAGTGTTATACAAGATATATATTGCTATCCATATAAAAAATCTCAATCAGAATTGAAATTAGATTTAATTAAACATTTTATAGATTCTCCTATAGATGAATATATGCCAAATTTAAGAAATGATGAATATAATGTTGATGAGAAATATAAGGCTATAACTATAATATTGTCAAATATAGGAAAAAATCCAAATATAATATTAGATATGAATCAATTTATAACTACTACTTTTACATATATATATAAAGATATTAGTCATTTAAATGAAGAATTAGATAATTGTATTTCTTTAATTGATATAAATAATATAAACTATACTTATCTTATGATATTCAGAACTATATTACAAGGCTATTTAGATAGAAAGGGAAATGAATCAGAATTGTCTGGGAAATTAAAGAGAAAAAATATTAATGATTTAGATTTATCAAATGAAGACAAGTTTTTAGAAATTCCTCAAAATTTATTGTTTGTTTATAAAGCCTTTATAGATAAAAAATTAATAAAAAAAATATCAATAATTAATTATATAAAATATATTACATTAATAAATAAAAATGTTGATGAAGAACAAATTGAAGAAGAAGAAATTGAAAAAAATGAGGAAATTGAAGAAGAAAATAAAGAAAATAAGATTAAAATGGAAGGAAAAAAAGAAGCAGAAGCTACCAATGATAATGATGATGAAGAAGAAGATAATAAAGATAATCCCTTAATGATCATATCGAATAAGGAAAATGAATTTATTGAAAGAAAGCATTTAGAAGGTAAAAGACCATTTTTAGAATTATGTAAAGATGAAACTGATCCTATTGGAAACATAGTAACTTTGACTTTAGCTTATCCAAGATTGAATGAGAAAGAAAAGGATGATTTAGAAGACATTTTCAAAGATACAGAGTTATCAGATTTTGAAAAAGATTTTTTTATTTTTTCTATTAAACTTTTAAACAATAGTAAATATACAGGAGATAAAGAAGAAATATATATTTTTGAAAAATTCAAACAATTTATTAAAACTAAATATTTCATTGATGCTATACAGAATAAATATGATATTGATGAATTATTAAAAACTACAAGTCCCGAAGAAGATAAACGAATATTAGAAGAATGTGCAAAAGTAAAAAAGGAATTAAATATTTTATCTATATCTCAATTAGAATGTTGTGTAAAAGATGATGATATAGTTAAAGAATATTTAAATAAATGGAATGATAATTATGAAAATTTTATGAAAGAATTAGATGAAGTATATTATAAAAAAATAGGAAAGGAAATGGAGCATCAGATAAAAATGAAATATAATAAATTAATTGAAAAATTGAAGACCAAAAAATCAAAGATAAGTAATATTTTTGTAAAAGGTCTTTTAGATGATATGATTGATTATATAAATAATGTAAATGTATTCACAGAAGAAAATTATGCCATTACAGAAATAGATGTTAATAATGTATTAAGAGATTGTGAAGGATATGCTGCTTCTTCTGACAGAGCTATATATATACATTTTCCTATAGTAGAATATGATCAAGAATTAAAACCACAAGGAGATTTTCAAAATATATATACATTATATATAGATTATTCTGATTCCTCAAATTTATTGAAGGAATTAGCATCTAATGAAGATAAAAGAACTTGTATGAATTTAGGAAAATTAAAAAAGTTTTTAAAAATAGATGATAGTTTGACTTTAGAGCCATTGAAAATTCAATATAATAAATTATATGATATTATTATGGGGCATAATGATAAAACAATTCAATTATATATTAATGATTTTGAACATACGATAATGAGTAATTTAATTTTGCAAATTTACAAAATAAATAAAAGTTATTTAAATAAGAATTATTTCATTGAAAAATTGAATAATTATTGTTCCAGAAATTATATAAAAGAAAAAGATTTAGAAATAGATTTAGAATGGGCAAGTTTCCTTTCTAAAACTAGAGAGCCATTTGATGAAATCTATTTGCCGATGTATACTCAAGAATCATTGATAAAATTATTTTCGATGAAAAATGAAAAAGATGAGGATGATGATGGAATGTTTTCAGTCCTATTACAAAATAAAAACAAAGCTAAATTTAATAAAGAAGTTGGAAAATTAATATATTTGCCTAAATATACAGAGACTTTAACAAAAACATTACATGCCATATTTGATTTGTCTATGAGGACAATATATACTGACAAGGAAAATATAAAAAATGTTGATGATATTCAAAAAATTTTTAAAGAAAAGTATGAAGAAAAAATTATGAAAAAAGAAGATACTGATATTGTTGCTGTTATATCAGAAATAATAGAAAAAATTGATGCAGATGAAGCTCATAAATCTATCCTTGAATTAATTTCTGATTTAGTAAAATATTTATTATTTTTAGAAGACAAAGATTTATCTTATTCTAGAAGAGAAGAATTAGGAGATGATACAAAAGAATTAATTAATTTATTATCTTGGGGAAAAGATATAGATATTGATTTAGATTTACCTGAAGATTTAACAAAGACTATTTGCCCAGAATGTAATATCACAAAAATAACAAGAGAAGAGATGAAAAGTATTAATTTAAGTGATACATTTTTTATAATAGAACCAAATTGGAAAAAAGATATAAAATATGAATACAAAAAATATCCAAGCCTTCTTTATTTCTTATTTAAAAATCAAAATTGTGAAAGAGAATTAAGAGATTATTTATCAAAGACTGATTCAATTAAAAAAAGCGAAACTGATAAATTTCCAACTTTTCTTTTAATTTTAAGAATTTTTTCTGATGTTAATTGTTTCGCTTTACAAATAAACACTGAAAATTATTTTGGAACATTAATAAAGGAAGATGTTATTATGGGACTTAAGAGCAGATCATCAGAAATTTTCCAAAAAGCACCTAATATAGATTGGTTAGGCTTGTTAATAAATAATACAGAAGTAAACAAATATCTATCACCAAAAATGGGATATATTTATTCTTATTTAGAAAATCTAAGTGAATATCCTTTTAAACCAGATGAAGAAAATAAAAATAATTATAAATTAATTATTAAAAATTTGATTGAATCATTATTTAATATAATATTTTGTGGAAAATTGGATGAAGCATTTTCTCAGGAAATTCCAGAAGAAAGGAGAGATGACGATTTATCTAAAGAATTAGATATTGAAAAAGATAAAAAATTAGATAATATATTTTATTTGACTAAACTTCCTGATATTGCACAAAAAATGTTAAAGAATGAGTGTGTTATTTTACAAAAAAAATTATATGAAAAATTTAAGGAAGAAATGACAGGTATTAGAATAATATATGAAAACAATAAAAATATGTATAATGATTTTGTTAAAGCTATAGAAAATGATATAGAAGAGGAAAAAACAAAAAGGATAGAAACCAATTATACAAAAAAGAAAAATGAATTAGAAAGTGAATGTAAAGAAAGAGAAGGTGCTTGGTCTGGTTATTATGATATATTAAAAGATATTAATGAAAAAGAATTATCTCCAAAAGATTATAACAATGAAATAAAAAGATTAATAAAGGCAGAAACAATATTGAAAAATGTTTCAGAAAAATATTTTAACAAAAACGATCCACTAGTTCATAAATATATTAAAATAATTTTCAAAGAAGAGTGCAAGAAATGTGTAATTGAATCTGAAACTACATCAGAAGAAATCCATGATATTAAACCTAAATCAGAATTTTATTTAGATCCAAAAAAATTCAACAATATTCAAGAAATTACAACAAAAATAAAAAAGAGAAAGGGTAATAAAAGATTGGTGAAAGTTTCGGTTTCTTATGATAAAAAATATTGTAAATTTTTAAATATTGACAAAATATATGCAAATCAAGAATTTGAAAAGATGCAAAGAAAAATAAAAGCTATAACTAAAGAAAATCCAAAAGATATTAATGTGATATTAACAATTAATAAAACTGAAAAAATAGACTTAAAAAATATTAATAAGAATGATAATATGAAAACTTTTGATAAAATAATGGGAGAGAATAGTCTGAAAAATCAAATAAAAAGAGGAATAAAAATGATTAATAATGATAATTATTCATTAGATATTATAAAAGAAATAATAAAAGAATTAAAGAAAATTTTTGATTTACTCAAAGATTTAGAATTTCAAACTCCAAAATTCGAAAATGGATTAGGAAATCCAGAACGTCTAAATAAATTATTTGATAAATTTCAAAATGAATTTAAAGATATGATTATTGGAAAATTAGAATCTTTAATTAAATTTTATGAAATGTTTGATAACATAAAAAAGAGAATGAAAAAAGATGTTGAATCTTTAGACAAATCTTTCTCAGTTATAAAATTTGAGAAAAAAAGGACTAATATTATAAAATTAAAAATAGATAAATCAAGTAAATTTAAAGTTAATTATCCTTATATAGCTTTAATGATTGATTCAGATAAACCTAAATTACAATTTGGTTATAATTCATTTAATCTGAATATAGGTCCAATAATAGCTTCATTTTATTCGGGAGAAAAATTCACATATAATATTGTTTCCTTTGTGAATAAAATATTATCAGTAAAAATTAATTTTGATGAGGAAAAAATAGATAATGAGGCAAAGGATTTAATATCCAATTTTTTAGTTAAAAAAAATATTCCTTCTACTGAACCAATCCCAATTTCTTTCATTGTTCCAGACTCTAAAAAAATAGGTAATTTTGAATTAACTGGTAATTTAGAAATAAAAATAGAAGATTCTGAAATAGAGCCACTTTTAATAAAATTTAATTTTAATATTATTTTACTTCCGGTGGAAATAATATTTAAATGTAAAAGTGAAAAATTATTTTGGGATGAAAATAAGCTTTCTTTAGTGACAAATGTTTTTAAACAAGATTATAAATTAGAAATAGAATATGTAATAAGGAATTATAAAGGTGATACAACATTTTTAAATAAAAATTATAGTTTAAAAAGTGTAGAAAAAAATGAAGTAAATGATATTCCTAAAATATATCAATATAAAGATATGAAAAATAAATTTCTAATAAAAATCCCCAAAATACAAAAGAAAGTTGAATTATTAGATGGATTATTTAAACTTTATTTTACAAATAAAATGAGCATTCCTTTAGAATTGAATGGAACAATAAAAAAACCAAATTTTCAAATATTTTATTTTAATCCTTTGACAAATCAAATAGAAGAAAATAAATCTTATATCTTCATTTATAAACATCAATTTAAATATAATAAAGCTTTTGATATAGAAATAAATTTTATGGTTCAAATAAATGATATTGAAAAACATAAATTTGAATTATATTTACCTTATAATAAATATCCTGAATATTATATCAGTTTTACTTTAAAAGGGAAAGATAAATATAATAGTTATTATATTTGTAGAGATTTTGTTGAAAGGAAAAGTATAAGTATAATTGCCCATATTCCAGCAAATTATAAAGTCCCAACCTCTTATGAAAATTTACATTTTTCAATTGATGAAGAAAAAAAGGATTATTATTTAATTTTTAAAAAAGAACAGTTCAAGAATAATATTGAACGTTATTCTACTTATTGTTATAAAACAATTATAAATAAAAAAGTTAATTTATTGACTATTAATAATTATAATTCACTGATAAATCAAGGCTATCCTTTTATTATTTGTAATCCTTTTTGTATAAAATATATTGAAGGAAAGGGGAATAATGATATTATTTTTAAACCAGAAAATAATAAAATTGGAGTTATTTATAAGGATTTTAATTTGGTAATGTTTTTAAAAGAATTTGACAAATTTTGGGTTCCAAATGCCAATAATTTTGGTGAAGAAAAATATTTTAATGATTATAAGCCATTTGCTATTGAAAAAGAAAATATAAATAATTCACAAAAAAGGATATGCGAGATATTTAATAATATAAGAGCTAAATCTAAAACTATTTTCTTTTATATGAACTATGACTATTATGGAATAAAAGAATTAAAAAAAGAAGAATTAAAGAAATATGGAAACTTTTTTGACTTTATTTATTGGCTTGTTTCTGATAAATTAAAAATTGAAGAAAAATTTGCCTATTTAAAGGATGTTTTTATTTATATGGGAGAATCAGTTTTTAATAAAATATCACCATATATAGATGATAATATAATTAAAAAATATGGAAACAAAAAAATAAAAAAAAAAAAAGAAAAACCTGTTAAATATAATGCAATGATTGAAGATTTTATGAAATCTGGTTATATTCCTTTAATTGAAATAGAAAATGAAGAAGATGAAGTCAGTGGAGAATATGAAGAAGATGAAATTGATGGAGAATCTGAAGAAGATTTTACTTCTATAATTTATTATAATATTATCATTTTATTAAGAAGAATATTATTGGAAAGATATAATAAAATAAGTGAATATAAATTCAATATTTCAAAAATGTTCAGAAGAAAAAAGAAAAATGAAATCAAGAAAAAATATTTGGAATTATGTTTCCCTTCATATAATTTAGATGATTTCGAAAAACAAGTAAAGGAGAAAATTATAGTAAAAAAAGACGAAGAAAAAAATCATAAAGGTAAAGTATCTAAAACTTGGTTATTTTCTGAAAATGAAACAGATCCTAAACCTATATCTTCCAAATATGAGATATTTGACGAATTTATAAATAAATCTGAAATTTCTGAAGGCAAAAGTTTAGAATTAAATTTAGATATATTTAAAATAAGAGATTTATCTGAAGCTATTTCCTTAGATAAAATTATATCAGTTTTAAAAAGTGGATTTTCCATTTCTCAAGCATTAATATTTTGTATTGGAAAACTAGAGAAAGATAAAATAAATGAAATATTTAATTATTTATATGAAATATATCATGTAACGAAAGATTGTACAAAATCAATATTATCAAATGAAATTAAATTATTTAAAAATTCATTTGAAAATTTATGTTGCTCATTAAAAGATTCTGATGTAAATTTAGAGAAATTCGAAGATTTGCCTAAATTAGATGTGAAAAGTAAAGTAATAATAAATGAAGAAATTCCTTCACCGATTTCATTCTCTTTTTCAAATTATATAGTTTGGAAAGGAACTTTCGCCAAATATAGTAGATATAATGATAAAAAAGATTATAACAAAATAACAAAAGTTACAGTCGAAGATGAAACAAAATTTTCTTCAGACAAAGGAAAAATTGAGATAAAAATTGAAAAAAAGTCTAAAAAAGTTGATAACATACTCAACAAACCAGAAATTATTAAAAGTAAACCAGATTTTTGGCATGAGGGAAAAGGAGGTATTATTGCTGCTTTAGAAGAAGAAGATTCAGAAAATGAAGAAGAAAATGAAATAAAGAAAGAAAAAATTCTTGTAGTCCAATCAGGTAAGATAGTAGAGGCGAAGGCTGAAGTAATAAATAAATTGAAAGCAATTTCTGATGAAAATGTAACCAAAAATGTTGTTAAAAGAATGATAAATAAAGACCCTGGGTCAAATTTGAAATTGCCTGATTCTTTCAGTGAATTTAAAAGTGAAGTATATGGTGATAGAAATAATATTTTGAGAAGAACAATAAACAGAAAAGAAGGAGAAGATTATATTGACCAACCATTATATTCTTTAATTAATGATTTCTCAAAAAATTTATATATAAAATTATTCCAACAATGTATAAACTTTGACAGAAAAGAAATGTGCGCTATTATTGGAATAGATTGTTGTAGAACAATAGATAAAAAATTTAAACTATTTCATACAATTATAGCAACTGCGATGGCTCATTGTTTTCATAGTATAGAAATTCCTTATGCTATAGTAGTCTTCTGTGATTATGGAGTTCAATTTGTTATTAAAGACTTTGATGAACCTCATCAAGAAGAAATTAGTCAACTTATTTTCGATTCTATAATGGTACCAAGATGTTCAACAAGAATAGCTGACGCTTGTTATTTTATTTCTCAAAAAGTTAATTGTAAAGATAGAAATAATAAAAGAATCTTTATAATATCGAATGGTTTGGATAATAAACTTAAAATAGGAGAAAAATGGATTCCTATTTTCAATAAAAATAACGAAAAATTTTGTTTTTATTTCATTAAACCTGATTTAAATGAATTAGAAAAGAATGAAATTACTAAAATATGGAAAGATTTTGAAGAAAAAACTAAAACTGAAGTTGCAATTATTTCACAAGAAGAAATCCTTAATGGTAGTCTTTCTACATTCTATTCTTTCAAAAAAATTATGAGCACTGAATCATTAAAAAATTCTGAAACTAAAAGATTTAAGCTAATTCAACCAGAGTTTAAAGAAATTATTAAATTTACCAAAGATGATTTTATAAAAATACTTAATTCAATTAATACCGAAATTATAAATGAATATGACTATTTTGTTCAAAATAGAATTCATATACCTTCAAAGGGAAAATATAGTTTAGAAGATATCATAGTTAAAAACCAATTTTCTTCTTTAAGAGGAGATTGTATTGATGAAGATTATAATCAAGAACAAATAGATAAGGATACCAAATCAGCTCTGGAAAAATTATTTATTTCTCAAATAACGTCAGAAATGAAATTAGAGTATATAGAATTTATATTTGCTCCTAATAAGCCTTCAATGTATTCTCCTTCAACAAAAGGTAATCGTCTATATTTAATGGGTTTAATAAATTTCTGTATTACTCATGGACAAGATAATAAAATATGGTTGGAAAAGAATAAAGGGCTTAAAAAAGATTATAGAGTAAGCTTAATTATTGATTCTAGTATTTCTTGTTTTAATGATTATATGAGGCCGCATTCAATTAAAGTTGTTTTAGCTGTTTTAAGGATGCTATCTTTATGTGAAATACCTTTCTTTGATTTAATTATAGCTACTCCTACAAAACCAATAGTTCTTTCCTGTGGAAATGATACTGTTAATAGTCTTAACATAAAATCTAATTTATGGAATTTAATTCTTGAACAATTAACATACAATGAAGAAGGATGTAATTTACTTGATGCTTTAAAATTAGTTTATAAATTAAAATCAGTAAATAGTGTAACAAAATATTATACATTCATATTAACTGATGGAATGTTTGACCAAACAGAAGCAGACGCCCTTCAAGATTATGTATCCTTCTGTGAAGAATCTTATTTAGAAGTATATGGAATAGGGCTCGGATATTATCCTGATGGTATTAAAAAAATATTTAATAAATGTTTATGGAGTTTGAATCCATTTATGATTTTAAAGTCAATGTCTGTATTTTTTGGAAACACTGAAAAACATTTACCTTCTTTACCTTTAATAAGTTTTGAAAAAAAGAATTTGATTGAAGTTACTACCAAATTTACTACTATTATTAATAAATTTTATTCCTATCAAGAATATAAAACTTTATATGGGTTTTTGGATGGTCTTCCTCTATTAATTGAATCTTTAGATGAAATTACCAATCCAGATAAAGCTGATGAAATAGGTGCATCAAACCCAGACATTTCTGAAACAAATACTATGTGTAAAAAAGGAGAATTCGAAGGATTTAAAATATTAGTAGGTCAATTTTGGAGTCATGTTTTATCTAAAAATGAGTCCGAATGGGTAGATAAAAAATATTTAATGGAAAGATTTGATAAAGATAAAGAATGCTTAAAAGAGATATTAGATTATTATTCAATAGAGCTTGTTATTAAAGAGGATTATAAAGAATGTATCCTTGAATTACAAACAGGGAAATATTATGCTCATTGGGTCATATGTAACGATGGAGGAGGGGAATTACCAAATAAAGGAAACCCTAATTTAGTAGGACAATATATTGATGCTCTGAAAATATTTTGGACCAATGGTGGTTCTATTGTTTTTTGGAATGATAATGAGCCTTTTACTTTCGAATGTAATTTGTTTTTAAAATATGCCGAATTTCCAGGGGAGGTTTCCAAAACAAAGGTTCAATTTAGAGGAAACCATAAAGGTAAATCTATAATGTTGCCCGGTGATATAAGTTCTGCAACTTCAGCTGGAAGTGAATTTGGAAAATTTAATAAAAAAAGATTATTTAATGATGGAAAATATCCTATGTTTTCATTGGCTCATAACTTAGTAAAAATAAGTGAAGGTACTACTGTTTCATATGTCAAAGACACTGATAATATTATACCCTTTAATACTTTTGGATATGAACATGAAGGTGGACAAAATATCTTATTTTATATACCACCTGTAAAATACAACCATGGCTATTTAATATTAGAAGGAGGATTTACCAAATTATTTAATGAGTTAGATACAGATGGAACAAAAAGATATATATTAAATATCGCAGCTTTTACAACTCAATTCACTAAAAGATTAGGAGAAATTGGAGAAAATTGGAAAACTGATTTTAAAATAACTCCATTTTCTATGACTATAGATGAAACAGTCATATTTAGCGAATTTGCCCCAAAAAAAGTCTCTGGTGATTTTGATATTGTTTATCTTTTGGATGCAACAGGCTCAATGGGAAGTTATTTAAGAGCTGCCCGAGATCAATGTATAAATATATCAAATCAACTAAAGACTGAATTACCTCAATTTGATTTTAATTTTGGAGCTGTTTTTTATAGAGATCCAATAGATTGCCCAGGAGAAAGGAATCATCTTTATTCTCTTAAAAAGAATGTAAATATATTAAAATCTGAAATAGGTTCTGAATCAGCAACAGGAGGGGGTGATGGTCCTGAAGATTGGGTAGGTGCATATGATATGGCTTTAAATAATATTGCTTGGAGAGGGGGTACTAGATTAATTATTCATATTGCCGATGCACCAGCTCATGGAAGTGAATGGTGTGGAACTAGTAATCATGATAATGAAAATCCTAAAATGTATCCAATGATACAAAAATGTGTAGATAAAGGAATTAAGATTATAGGATTTCAAATAGGAAGTTATCCAAAACCTTCATTTACCAAATTTGAAAGTGAATATAAAGCCAGAGGAGGATTACTTTATATTATTAAAGATTTTAATTCTGGAATGGGTTCAAAGGATATTTCAACTTATTTCAAAGATTTAGTAGTAGAATGTACTCATGCAGCCGCACCTAAAGACATGCAATTAATTAAATAAACTATTTTAAAAAATAATTAAAAATTTTAAAATTATTTATTAATAATTTAATAAATTAAAAAAAATTTTTTTTATATTATATTTATAATACCATTAGAGATTGGGGATTGGGTATTGGGGATTGGGGATTGGGGATTGG
>JAJJLS010000008.1:0-18635 GCA_023783355.1 Polyplastron multivesiculatum
CCCCAATCCCCAATCCCCAATCCCCAATCCCCAATCCCCAATCCCCAATCCCCAATACCAAATTTAATATTAATATAAATAATTAATTATAAAAAAATAAAATTAATTAATTAATTTTATAAAAATAAAATTAAATAATTAATTTAAATAATTAATTTAAATAATTAATTTAATTTTTTTAAATTTTAATAATGAAGTTTAATACCAAATATTTTAATTATATATTAATTTCTATCATACAATTCTTCATCTGCATCATCATCTTTTAAATCATAATAATTATCATCTTCCTCTTCATTTTCATCATTTTCTTTTGTTTCTTTTTCCTTATCTTTTTCTTCAATTTCATCAATAGTTTCTTCCTCTTGATTATTTAAATTAGGCTCTATTTTAGGTTCTTCTATCTCTTGATTTTTTTTTTCCATCTCTTCATTTTTTTTTATTTGTTCTATAACGTCTTTAAAAAATTCTTCATTATTTTCGGGTCTCAAAATTTCATATAAATATATAACTTGATTTAACTGAATATTTAAATTTTTTAATTCATCTAACTCATCCATAAAGTCTTTCATTTCGTATATGTTTTTATCCCAAATATCTTGAATATTTAAATAATTAATAATATTATTTTCATTTAATTTAATTTTATTTGATTTATTTTTTTCTTTTGATAAAAATACTACAATAAATTTTCTAATTGAACTTGCAAAAATTTCTGAGTTTATTTTATGTGTTTGATTAAAATAATTTTTTATTCCATCAATTATATCTTTATTAATCTCAATTTGATATTCTTTTATTTCACTTTTTATATTATCGAATATTAGCAATTGGTAATATTCAAAAATATTAGATAATTTATTAATTGTAAAGCTATCTTTGTCTTTAAACATTTCTTCAAAACTTTTAGATATTTTATTTTCCAAAAATGGAAAAGTTTCATAAATTTTACTATTATGTTTCAAGTCAATTTTTTCCATATTTGAATTATTATTCAAAAAAATTATTAAAGTTATAAAGTCATCCAAAATTATTTTGAATAAATTTATATTTTCAAAATTCTCTTTATAAAATTGGTATAAAATAACTTTATCATTTAAAATAAGATCTTCTGAAACATATAAATTATTAAATTTAGTTGTTACATCTACATTTTCAAATATTAAATCTTCGTTTTTATAAACAAAATTACTTATGATATTGCTAAATAGCTTTTTATTGTTTAATAATGTTTCTGTCATTTTTTCCTCCATTAAATCATAATTAATTTCAAATTGATTATAAGACTTATATACATTATTTATAACTATATTCCTATAGGAACATTCAAAAGCAATATTTATAAAAGATAAGTTTTTAGGAAAATTTAAAGTAAAAATTTCACTTTCTTTAATATTTTGTATATTCACTTTATTTTTACAACTTACATCAAATATTTCATCATTTATCTTAATATCTAATAGTTCTTTAATATCTTTATTTTGTTGTTCAATAAATTTCTGATAGATATTTTTATATGATTTTCCAACTTCATTTTTATCATCAATAAAAAAGTTTGATAATTTACTCTCTTCAGATAATTGAATCAAATTTTTATTCTTATCCTTTATCTTTAACTTATTATAAAATGTAATAAATTCATTAATCAATTTTTTATTATTTTTATATATTTCTTCATCTTTTAATACACTATAATTTTCTTTTTCTTCTTTCCTTACTATTACATGAGAATATTTATCATTAAACATATTTAATACTTCATTATACATTTTAAGATAATTAAGAGAATAATTATTTCTATTTTGAGAAAAACTATAATGATTTAAATACTTATTTAGAACCGGATATTTATCATTTTGTATATGCTTCATTTTTTTTATTAAATATTCTTCATTAATATAATCTGAAAAATAAAAATACTTATAAAATGGATAATCTGGATATTCAGAATAATCATATTCTTCTTCTAATAAATATATTGAAGAATTTTTGTCATTTTTATCTGGATTCTTTAATTTATCCAAACTTTTAGTTTTCTCTTTAAATTCTTTAACTTTTTTTAATATTAATTTATCCAAGTCTTCTTCAAATTTCATAAATTCATTGAAATTCTGATTGTTAATTTTGGCATTTAAAGCATCAAATAAATCAAAAAAAATATAATTCATAAATAATTCTATAACAGTTATATTTTTTTTGTTTAATTCTTTTTTTAAATGCTCCCAACATTCAGATAATACATCCATCCAATTCATTTTCCCTGGTAAAAATTTATTAAATTTTTCATTTTCAGTATATAATCTAGCAAAAAATAAATGAGAATATAAAATAAAATTGAGTAATCTATAAGAAATTTGGCTCAAATTTCTTACAACTTTATTATTCTTTTTAAAATGATTTTCATTTACAATAGTTATTCCTGTTTCTTTTATAAAATATTTTTCAATGTATTCTTTTTTAAAACTATCTAAAGTCATTGAATCAGTAATTGTGCTTTTCTTTTTATCTTTCATTTCTGTTTCATTTTTAAATATTCTGAAATAATTTTCTCTCTTTATATAATTATAACCAAATATTCTATTAGGTTTTAAACCTATTGGTTGATGGCAAAATTTGCATTTTTTATTAGATAAATTTGGGTCCTGATAATCATCTAAAATTTTAATATAATATCCTTCTCTACATAAGCATACATAACATCCATAATTTGGTTTAAGTTTTGAAAAATGTTCAGTAATTTTTGAATATATTTCATAAATATGAATATCACTAATATCATTTCCTGGGAAATAGTATTTATTGATATTTTCTATATTTTTTTTATTATATAAAAAACTAAAAACATTACCTTTTTTATTCTCCCATAATAGGTTTAGGCAATAACGATAAGAAAACAATAATATTTCTAAATTTTCTGGTGTAATCTGATAATCTTTTTTTATTTTTTCAAATTTTTCAGGACAATATAAAAATTGAAAAGCAGGGAAAAATGAATTTTTCTTTTTAAATAAAAGAACACCTACATTATTATAAAAGTTGGAATAAATTTTGGATTTTTCAAAATCTTTATATTTTAAGCAAGATAAAATTAAATTGCAAGTATAAAAATAAAAAGCATCTATACCTAATTTTTCTATATTTATTTTATCAATAATGTTAATATTTTCAAAATTTTCTATTTTTAATTTTTCCAATGTTTTATAAAATGATTCATATTCCTGTTTTTTTTCATTTATTAAATTCTTATATTTATAATTAAATGGATTCTGTTGTGGGAAATTGATAAATTTATTAAATTCATCATATTCACTGAGTCTATATTTCTGAATATTATCAGGATTAACAAAAACATCAATGCTTTTGTTATTTTTATTATATATTATTTTATATATATATAATTTAATTATTTTGGAAATAGAAGCATTATTTATTTCTTTAATAATTTTTGATGAATCTTTCAATTTTGAAGAGCCAATGTTTATCAATGTAACAAAAGTATATAGATAAGTTTTAATATAACCTATGCTAAATAATTTACAAATATTTTTTTTTTTATCTTTTAATTTTTTTGGATTATATTTATAGTTTTCTAAAAATATTAGGCATTCTTTAAAAACTTCTAATGGTTCACCTTCAAATAATATTTTTTCTTTGTTATTATTAATAGTATTATTTAAATATATATGAGAATTTTTTTCAAAATAATATAGTAAAGTTTCAGATAAAACAAAACTATTATTATCATTTTCATTAATATCATTTAGTAAATTTTCTATCAAATTTATTATTTCATTTTTTTCATTTAATATTTTTGGTATTGATTTTATGAATTTTTCTTTTAATGGAATAATTAATGATTTTAATAATAATTGTAATACTTCATTCGAGTTAATAATTAATTCAGAATCTTTTATTAAATATTCAAAAATAGTCGAACGATAGTTTATATCACGAGTTTTTTTAATCTCTTTATAATAGATATATCTTAATAAATCATAATATTCCTTATCTTCATAATTAAGACTTCCTTTAATTAATTCATCTAAATTTATAAATTTTTCAATTAGGCTTTCTATTTTATTATTATTATTTGTTTGCAAAATTTCACTATTTTCTCTTAAATTTTTAATAATTTCAGATATTTTTTTAATATCAATTTTATTATTGAGATTCAAAACATCGTATATTTTTATTAATTCATCAATAATATACATTTCATTCAAAAATATATTTAAATCATCATTTAAATTTTGTATTATTTTTATTATATTTTTTAAGGCTTGAAAATATATATGTATATTTTCATTATCTAATTGAATAGAAGTTATACTTAGACAAATAGAACCTAATAATATATAGTAACATTCATTGACCTCAGTAGTTTCTATAGGATTTTTTTCTTCATTAGTTATATATCTTATATTTTTTGATTTTATTATCTCTTCAATTATATCAAATAATTTATCTTTTTTGAATAGTGATTTCAAATTCTTATTATTATATATTTGAAGTATTTCATTTATATATTTTATATTTGATTCTAACCAACTAATCTTAATTAATAAAATCTTTATTTTATCATTTTTATTATTTTTAATTATTTCATTTTTTTCACTAAATCGCAAATTTAATAATAAATTTATTAATTTATGATTTATATCATTATATAATTGCTTTGTGATTTTTTTATTATTCTTGATTAAATAAAAAGTAATATAATCATTTAATATTAAATCAGATGAAATTTTGTTTATGATACTTATTACAAAACTATTTTTTCTAATATATTGATTTAATTCAGATAAAAAAATAGATTCTTTACTATAGAAATTTTTAATTACTTCATCACCATCTTTCCTTAAAAACAATCTTAATTTTTTTTCATTTCTACTATAATCTCTTGTAATTGTTAAAGTTATATATTCTGATAATTCCTTATAAAAATTATATAAACCTGGAATTATATAATCTCCATTAAATTTTGGTATATAATTTATATTTGGATCAAATTTTATGGTTCTTAAATACTTTTCTTTAATTTCTTTTATTAGAGAGAAATCTAATAATTTATTGTAATTTGAAGTTATTAAATTTGTTAGAAAGTTATTATCTTCTAATATAGTAAATATTTTATATAATGATTCATCAAATATTTTATCTCTTATATATTCAATTAAAATTGATATTATATCTACACTATTTTTATTTATATATTTATCTTTATAAATAATTTTAATTAAATTCTCACTTTTTTCTTCAATCATATCTTTGGCCTTTTCAATAATATTATCTGTAAAAGTATCGTCCTTTTCAAAATATTTTAACAATTTTGGAATATAATTATCTTGATTTATATCATTTGATTTTTCAAAAGATTTATTTTGTTTTTTCATATTCTCATTAACGAACTTTCTCAATATTTTTTCAAATTCCTTTTTCAAATCAATATATTCATTATTCAATATTTCTTTAATACTTTTTTGTAAAATATCTTTTAATTTTATATCTTTACCATTTAAATTATCAATAAATAATTGATTTACATAATAATATACTCCTGGGACAGTATAAATATTATCAAATTCATTAAATTTAAAATTCCTTTTAATATGGACAATAAAAATAAATCTATAATTTTCATTTGAATAATAATTGTTTACAAAAGGAATAATAAAACTAAGATATTTTGAATTGTAATTATCAAAATGAATAAAAATTAAATTATTATTCTTATTTGAATTATTTTTAATTTGACTCTCTATTAAATTCCTAAATTGTGTCTCACTTCTAATTTCTGAAATTAATCTATAATTCATATTCTCATCAATTCTATCTATTAAAGTTGCAACATTATTAAAAGTATAAATAATGGAAATTTTATAATGCTCTTCATTAATATCATAAATATAATCATATAAATTATAAAAACATTTATTATTATTATATATCTCTTTAAGGATATGTTTTTCAGGTAAATTAATGATAATATCTTGAGGTAATAATTTATATAAATTTTCAAATACTTTTTTTTTAGTTAAATTTTTAATTTCTTCTTCATCTTTTTCTTCTTTATTCCTTATTTCATTATAAAAATAATAAACAAGACCCTGTATATCTTCCTTTTTAGAACCTATTAATAAATCATTAATATTATAATTAATTTTATAATCCCCACTGGACTGTTTAATATACTCCTTTAATTTTAAATCATTTTTCAAAATATCATCAGATAATAATTTTTGTTTATTTTCCAATAATTTATCAAAAGAAATAATCATTTTCTCAAATCTATTTAGAAATGGAGCATCTACAGAATTTATAAATTTCTTGTCTACCATAATAATACATTTAAATAATTCATTTACATATGTCAATTGATCACTTAAATTTCCATGACATATTCTTGCATAATTTTTTCCATCTTTAATTATATAATTCATATTAAATAAATCATATAAAAATGCATAGATTTGATTTAAATTTTGTAAGATTATTAGATTTTCTTTACCCGCATGATCTTGGATTACATTTATCATTTTAGATTGGTATTCATTATTATTATCATTTATAAATGGACTTCCTTCATGAAAAAAAATTTGTTTTTTTAATTTTTGTTTTATTATATCTTGATGAATTAAAGGGGCTAATGAAGAATTAATTTCTAATAATAAATACCTACTTTTAGTATCATTAATATTACTAATGATATTATTTTTCAAATCATATTTTTTTATATTTTCATTTTTAATCATATAACGTTTAATATTATCATCATCTATATTTTTACATTCTTCATTATAAATTTTTTTGAATAATATAACTGAATTTATTTTCTTTTTTTTTTTTTTTTGCAAATTTAATGAATTAATCAAATCATTCATAAAATTTTTAAATTTTTTGAAAGATTCAAATTTAAAATTAAAATCTAAATCAATTTCTAATTCCATCCCTCCAAAATTTCTTTCAATATATTTTTCAATTATTTCTACAACTTTTTCTACATTATTAAGGTCATTAAATAATTTTAATTCAATTGCTATTCCTTTTAATAAATAATAAAAATCTCTATTTCCATGAAAATCAACATTTAACTTTTTATTGGCTTTTTTAAATTTCTGAAATTGAATTTCACTTTCTATTTCTGAAAATTGAGTTTTCAACCAAGACGGATTATATTTTTTTCCATTTTCAGTTTCTTCTTCATTTTCTTTGATGAATATAGTTAACTTCTTTTTAATCTTTAAGAATTCTTCAAAAGTTACTTTATCACTTTGATTTTTATTTAAACGTTCATTTTCAAATAAAGATTTAAATATTTGTGGTGGTAATATTTTTTTAATTCTATTATTAAATTCATATAACTCATATTGTTTATAAACAAAAAGAAGTTTGAGTTGATTTAAATTATTTTTATATTCATAATATACTTTTGGCAACAAATTTTTAAAAATATATAAAAGATTTTTATTCTTTTCTTCAAAAATATTGCTATAAATACTATTTGCAATACTAACAGAAGTTTCTTTTAGATCATCTAAAAGTTCATCTAAATTCGGAACGGACAAAGATAAAGCTCTATTAATTTTAGAAGCATCTAGAGTCCAATTACTTATTCCTACAAAACTAACTCCTTCCAAATTGCCATCATATTCAAGTTTACTATGTAAAACCTTTAGTGGATTATATTTGGACCTTTCAGCTAGCCCCAATTCATCAAATAATATCATTGAAATTGGTAAATCTTCATCTTTTTCTCCTTTGTCTGATAATACCTTAAATTAGTATTTTAAAAATCTCTTTAGACCTAAAATTTTGAGGAAGGGTATTATAATTTGAAATAGACTGCTTTTCATTAAAAATTATAATTTTTATTCTAATATAAATTTAGCTAATATATTTTTAATTTACCTGATGCTATTTCAAAAATATTCTGAACATCTTCTGGAGTTGTTGAATATGAACCTTGAAAATAACTTTGGATAATAGAAGGATATAATTGAAAAAATTTAGATTTTGAATATTTTCCTCTCATTGACTTATAAATTAATTGAGAACTTAAACTTTTTCCGCTTCCAGGCTTTCCAATGATTATTAAAGGTATTTTTGTTACTAATGATAAAAATAATAAAAGAATATTTTCTCTTAATGACTTGTTATGACCTATTCCTTTATCTAACTCAATTTCATCTAAAATAAAATTCTCTTCCAAATATAAGATTTGACTGAAATATGTGAATTCATTTAATTTTTTATTCAATATTTCTTTTTTTATATCTGTTTTTAAGGGATCTTTAATTCTTTCCAATAAACTTTTTTTTTCATCTAAATTTATTTGTTCTTTATCATCATAATTTACAAGCCTAATTAAATCTAAATATAATGATCTATCAAAATTAGTTCTTATCTTGTCATCAACTAATCTTATATAATAACATAAATATATAGAAATAATAATAGATTTAATTTTTTGGAGGTATTTATTTTCTTCTAAATTTCTATATTTATTTTTAATATTATAATATTCCATAAAAAATTGACAACATTTAGTAAATCTGGTCATTTCTCTCAAAGAAACAATAGAAGGATCAAAATCTTTTCTTAAATATTCATGACATTTACTAATAGCATCTTTAACTCTTTCTTTTAAAAGGTTTTCTTCTTTGCTAAATAAAGGGGAAATAATACTTAAAATATATTTCTTTTCATCTTTAGATTCAATTGAACCAAAATTAAAGACATAATACATTAGAGATTGAGGTAAAAGATTTACTAAATAAATTAATTCATTATCATCACTTGGATGATTTAAACCACATTTTATTTTATTAGGTTTTTTTTTTCTATAAGGATTACATGCCCCAATTATTTTAATATTTTTTTCTAGTTTTATTCCTTCATATGATCTTTTAATAAATATCTCAGTTAAAAGAGCCAGAGAATCACATGTATTTAATTCATCAAAAAAGACCCATAATTCTTTTTCTTTTTTTGCTCTTTCATTCACTTTATCCATTCTTTCAATTAAAATTTTATCAGTTATTCCAGGATTTATATTTATAATTTCAAGTGTTTCTTTTCCATCATTTAATAATTCATTTAATTTTTTTATTAATGCAGTTTTTCCACATCCTGTTTCTCCCATTAAAATAACTGGAATATTAGCAGAAATTCTATATAAAATTAGTATCATTTTTTTAAAATTATCATTAGTTATTATATATCCATCTTTATTTATTATACTTAATAAAGATTTTTTAAGAGAATTATCATCTATCACAGGATTTTCTAGAGATAATATTTTTTTAAGCTTTAATAAATAGTCTTCCATACTATTATATTTAGTTAATTCTTTTTCTGAAATATACATTTCAGAATAAATTTTTTTCTCTTTTACTATAAAAATTAATGGCTCTTTATATTTTTCAGTTTTCAAATCATTTTCATATATTTCTGAAAGTAATTCAATATAGTCAGAATTTAATTTTTCTTTTTTATTTTGTTTAATTGTGTTAATTTTATCAGTTAATAATCTTGCAAATGCACCTAAAGTAAAATACTTTGTTCCTTTAGAAAAAATTTGAATGCATTTATCAGTTACATCCTTATTTCCTTTCTTAAAAAAAATTTTACAATCAAATTTTTTATATTGACTCAGAAAAAGATTAATAAAAATATTTATTTGATAATATGAAAATAATTTTGCTCCAAGATTATTTGAAACGAATTCATATATTTTTTCGTTTGTATCTCTTTTAAGCATCATATTAAAAAAATTTATTTCCTCTTGAGGAAGATTTAATTCTGGCATATTATCAAAAGTAATATTAATAGTTTTAAAAGAATTTAATATATCATAATCTTTTTTAAAATCATAGAAACAATTAGGTATTTCAACATATATTTCAATATTTTTTGGTATATAAATAATATTTTCATTGTTAGAGTAAAATTTTGTTATTAAAAATGAAAACAAAAATTCATTTAAAACTGATTTTTCTTTATTTTCATATAAATCTAAATGTATTGCAACATCACTATAATCTTTAATGGTTTCAATTTTTTTTAATATTTTATTCAATTTTTCAAATATTATATCTTTTGTTACATTTCCACCTAAAGGAAAATAAATATATTTTTTTTTTTTATTTATAATTTCATTTTTAATTTTGGTAGATTTACCTAATCCACAAATTTGAGACTCATAAATTTGAGTATTTTTATATAAAAAAGAATTTTTAATATTTGAGTTATTAGTTGTTTTTTGGAAAGTTTTAGGATTTATTTTTTGAATTTCATTTAAAAAAGATTCATTTGCTTTTTTACTATTATAAATAAAAATGATACATGAATCCAAATATATTTCTGTTTTTGTTTTTTCAACATAATCATCTTCATTTTCATTATTATATTTTTGATTTTTATAATTTAATAATTTATCTATAAAATTATTCATAATCTTTTGTTGATATTCTGAAAATGAATTATTTATTTCAACAATAAATAAAGTGTTATATTCGCATAAAATTGCTCTATTAAAAAAGGCTTGCATTTCTTCATATGATGTTTCTTTATTGCTTATTAATATATTTTGAGCAATTGGAACATTATTAGTCATTTTTAAAAATATATGTAATATATCATCTTCCATTGATTTTGATTCAGTTTTAGATTCATATAAATAGATTCCTTTGTATTTTTCTTTTTCTTTTTGTTTAATTAATATATTTTGATAATGTTTTTCTAATGAAAGACCATTATTATAAAATAAAGAAGATATATATTCTGATATATTTTGAAATGAATTTTCATTATATAAATCATATTCATAGACATAATCTTTTGTATTCCTTGAATTAGAAGCATACCCATCTATAATATTTTCTCTATTACTATTATTATTTAATACTGATATCAAAAATTTTGTGAGCATGTATCATGATGGCAAAATTTTGAAAATTGTCATCTTATTAAATTCTATTAAATAAAATATTAAATAAAATTAATTTATTGATATATTGTAATTTATATTAAATTTAATTTATTTTAAATCATGAAGGAAGAATATTTACAAACACAAAAAATCTTAAAAGAATTAAAAAATATAATAATTGAAGAGTTAAAGGATAATAAATCTAATAATGATAATTTAATAAAGAAAATTGAGGATAATTGTAATATTGATAATAAGATAAATGAAATTTAATTAAAAATTAATAATATAGATATAGACACAAAATTTAACGATAAAAATTATTCAAAAAATAAAAAAGAATTAGAGATTGATAACATAGATGAGGTTAATTCTAACAAAAAAAATTAATAAACACTATAAAAACAGAAATAAATAACACCAAAGAAAAATCTACTTTAATTAACTTAGATAAAGACATTAAAGATAAAATACTAAAAAACAATGGAATAATAATTATAAAAATATCATCTCCAGATAATAATATAGAAACAGAAACTACTTACAAAAATAAGAGCCAAAACATTTCTTTTTACCAATGCAAAAAACTTCCACTTTGTAAAGGGAAAGCGCAATTTAATAAATTTGATTTATCCTTTAAAATTATAGAAAAGTGTAAAAACATTGAAGTATTTAATAAATTAAATTAAACTATATTAAAATTAAAGGACTTAAAGATAATAATCAATATAAATTTAATTGATTTTAACATTAAAAAAATCAATCTAATTTAATAAAATATATATACTCAAAGAACACAAATTTTGAAAATATAAATATATTAGTAGAATATAATAAATATACTTCTATAAAAATAATAGTCAAATAATAAAGATATATCTGCCATAAAAACCTAAAGTAATAGGAAAATTAAAAAATATTAGTTTTATTGAATGCTTAGAAAAAATAAATTCAGAAGTAAATATAGAAATATTTTCACAATATATTAATTGTATTATCAAAATAAAAAATAAATCCATTATTATTGAAAGGAGAGATAAAATTCTAGTTTTTGGAAATAAAGACAAATTAAGTTTAATGAAAAATACTAATTATATTGAATATTTTTCTGCATATAACCTTTAAAGTTATTCAAAAATGTTATCATCCTTATAAATTATTGACCATTACAACTGTAGATAATGAAAATAAAAAAATATTTTGGTATGTTTAGTTTTACTTAAATATTTGGATTATATCTCTTATAATAAAATTTTCAATTATTTACATGAATTATTCAATTTCAATCCACTAATTTTGCATACTGATTATGAGGCTGCATTGTAAATTGTAAATTGCTATATATAGTACTATATTTTTTAATATGGATATTATCGATGTAAAATGTCTATTTCATTTTGTAAAATCATTAAGAACATTTAAAAAATGTATTAATTCAAAAAAATATTTATCAAAATAATCTTATTTAATATTAATATATTTTGAATTAATATATTTTATTGATGAAGTAAAAATAAAAAAAAAATATTCAATTTCTTTTAAATAATGCTAAAAAATATAAAAATATAAAAATATAAAAAATATGAAAAATTTATATTTTATTTTAAAAATTATTATGCAAAATAAGTTTATACTGATTATAATTATTCTTCTTTTATAAAAATTTATTATAATGATAAAAACGCTTTAGAAAAATTTCATTTAACTAATAATATAATTGAATCTATTCACTTTAAATTAAATATATATATTTCAAAGTTTACTCAAAATCAAATTAATTCTATAAATGCTATGAAAAAACATTTACAAATGATATTATAAAAAATGAAGTTATAAAAAGATAAGACTATATCACTAAAGCCCTCTTATTAATTATTGAAAAAGAAGGATTAAATACTAAATTTAAATGGTTTAGATATATTATTTTTAAAAAATATGTTAAATTATCCATAAGAGAAAATACATATAATAATAGTACTGATAATTTAATTAAGTTAATTGAATTAGAATTAGAAAATTACTTATTAAATGAAAATAGAGATTTTAACTTTTCTTTATGTAAAAAGGTAAATATTTATTTACAAAATTCAAAAAATATAGATACTAATAAACATCATTTAAGGTTAAAAAACCAATGTTATACCAATGTTATACATGTTATATAAATTTAGTTCTTCTAACTCTATATAACTAAGATAAATTTAGAGATGCATTTTTAAATATTTCAATAAAAAAAAAATAAAAAATAGTTTATATCAATTACAAAGTTTATTTTATCTAATGTAAAAATTTAATGATAAATTTTATTATAATCCTAAACATTTATAGAAAATTTTGAAAATGAAAAAATAGATATAGATGTAAATATACAATGTGATGTACATGAATTTTTATAAAACTTGTAGATAAATTAGAATTTATTTAAATAATAATGATAATAGTAATTTAATTAAATATTTTTTTGAAGCAGTATTTTTAAAAGAAATCTCATTCAATAAATTATGTAATCATAAATATAACAATTATAATAAATTTTGTTCGGTTTATTTAAATATTAAAAATTTTAATAATTTATTGGAATCATTAAATGATTTTACTAAAAAAGAAATCCTTGATAATAAAAATAAATTGGAATAAAGTATTTGTAAAAAAAACAAGAAACTATTAAATATATAATTATTTTTAAAATTAACAAGAATTTTATTGATTATATTTAAAAGATTTGAACTTAATATGGGTAATAATATTTATGAAAAAATAATGATTTTTTCTAATTTCCACTAGAAATAGAGCTTAATAATTATATAACTATAGAAAAAAATCAAATGAAAATAATTTATATAAATTAAAAGATTTTATTATTCATAAAGGGAATACCCAATTAGGCCATTACTATTGTATTATTAGAGATGAAAAGAGTAATATTTGGATCAAATATAATAAAAGATTTGTAAGTATTTTTGATATTAATCTTTAAATGTTGAGTCATTTGGAGGAAATATTACTTCAAAAGTTTGGATTTTAAATGATCAAAATGCTTATGTATTGGTTTATGAAAAATATAATGATTAAAAAATGTCAAATATTTTGAAGTATTTCAAGTGTTAAGTTTATGCCTAATAATAATAATGATATATTAAATGAAAATAATTCTATAAATAATTCATATAATGATAACAGTGATGGAAATAATGATAACTATAATTCAAAAATGATTAAGAATATGAAATAAATAATTTAAAGAATATTGCTAAAAATGCAAGCAGTGATTTTAATAATAATTATGAAAAATTTTGTAATATAAATTTTAATAATAAGAAAAAATTGATTTAAAAGAGAAAAATAGTCTAAATACAATAGATAACATTATTAATATATATAAAAATTCACCTAAATTTACCAAAAAAAGAAAACATAGTTATGATAGTGAAAGTCCAAATGAAAATCATCAAAATCTTTATCAAAAAAATAAAGGTATCCAAAATATTAAAGTTGATGATTTAAAATAAATAAAATTTAATATAAATTAAAATATATTAATAAATAAATTTTATTTAATAGAATTTAATAAGCAGACAATTTTTGAAATTTCAATTAATGCCGAAATCCAAAATTTTGGCATCATGACATATGATGACAAAATTTTGGATGTTCTCAATGTATATATCTTTTAATAGAATCAATTTTAAAAGAACCTTCTAAATGTTTCATTATACTATCAAATTGTTTTCCATATATAAATCTTAAATTTGTTTTTTCTTTATATATTGTCTCTAATTTTTTTATAATATTATTTTTTACATTAAATAAATATTTTTGAATATCTTCAAATTTTACTTCTTTATTATTTAAGTAATATATAACTTTTGGTTCCTCAATATATTCAATAGAAATATTTATATATATAGGTAAACTACTTCCTTTAGTTCTTAAAATAGTCATATAGTCATTAATAATTTCTATATTATTTACAACATTTTTGAAACTAATTAACAAATTACATTTTTTCAGATATGATTCTGAATTTTCATTTGAGGAATGATTTTGAGAATTTGCTTTAATATCTTTTTGTTTAATATATATTTTATTTTTTAATCTTTTTAATTCTTCAATCTTAATATTAGTTTTTTCTATATTTTTATCATCACCATGAAAGATAAAAAATGTTTCTTTATCTTTGCTAAAAATAAAATTAGCTTTTGTAAATATTTCTTTAATTTTATTATAAAGATTTATTGAAAAATCAAAATCTTGATTTAATTCAATTATTGAAGAGTAAATTAGAGAAAAATTTTCAAATCTATTAATTAAATCATCATTTATATTTTTTTTTATATATTGTAATATTCCAAAATTATCACCTATATTTTTCAGCTCATTAAAAAAACCTACACATTTTATTGTATCTTGTATATCTTTAATGCTTATACTACTAGAATTAGGTTCTATTTTTTCATTTAAAATTTTTATTCCTTCATTTGTTTGAGATAACAAAAAATCAAATGCCTGCTTTTTATCATCCAAGCACAAAAATAATCTTATATAATTACTATTTGATTCACTTTCATTTAAATAATCATATATTTGCTTCTCTTTTAATTCTTTTAAATAAATTTTTAAATCAATTTCTTTTTCAGATATATTTTGATATTTTGGTGATAAAAATTCATTCCACTTTTCATTTCCTTTTTCAAAATTATTAAAAAAATAAATTATACTATTGATATGTTTTTCATAAATTTTGCTATTTACCATTATTGTTAATTCTTCACCAATATTTTTTTCACTTACATTAAAAAAGGTTAAAATTTTTTCAATTTCTTGTTTAACTTCAAATCCATTGTCATTTGTTAATTCATCTCTTATTTGATTTATCAAATTTTTAATTTCTTTTTTTTCATTACCATTTATATTTCTATCAATTTGCAAATAATTTTTAATATTTTTAATATTAAATAAAGCATTATTAAAGCGCTCTTCTTGATTATTTCCTTTAGATTTATTATAAAAAATTTTAAAAATATTTAAATTTTTTACATTACTTACTTCTTCAGCTTTATCTTTTAGTTTCAACAAATTCTTTATTTCTTTTTTTAAATTATTATTATATTCAACTATTCTTCCATTATTTATTTTTTCAGTAATGGTTGATATTTTAGATATTTCATTTTTTCTCATTTCATTATGATATATAGACAATTCATTTTTAATAAAATCTAAATCTTTAAAAGAATTAGTTATTTCATTATATAAATTATTTAATTTTTTATATTCTTCTTTTGGATTTACAAATTTATTTAATAAGGTAAATAAATTCAATTTATCCAAAATATTTTCTTCTTTATTATTTAAAAAACTTAGAAAATGTTTAGTTGATATTTCATTTTTATCAATTTCTTCATATAGCAAATTCAATTTTTCCAATGTTTTCTCTAAATAAATATTTTCTTTTGTAAGCAATTTCTTTTTGTTTAATTGGCATAGCATATATATTTTTATATTTTCAAGATTTGAATAAAAATCATTTTCATTAAGTAAATAATCCTCTTTTAATTTATCCATAAATAAAGGAAAATCTATTTCATTTAAGTTTTCAATAAAAACTAAAATATCATCAATATTCTTGGAATTTATATTTTTTATATATTTTTTTGAAATATAATTTTTCATTTTATCGTGTTCTTTATCATTAGATATATTCATAAGTTTAATGTATATTTTTAATTGTATTTTTTTATCTAATTTATCAATTTTTTCTGACGGTAAATCTAAATTGTTTGAATTTAAATAGAATAAATTTAATAAAATAGATATAACATTAATTGCTTTTTCTAATTGAACTTCTTCTAATGATACCAAATTATTATTATTAACTAAAGTATCATATTTATCATTTAATAAATCTATATAAATATTTTTATTTTTATTTAAATTGTCAATATTCACCAAATTTATTATTATATTAAAATCAGATATTTTATTTATTTTAGATGTCAATTTAAGTAAGTAGTCATATATTTTGTTTTCAAATATATTTTCAAATCCATAATTTTTAAATTCGTCAATAAATTTTGGTGTTTTAATGTCTTTAGAAATAAAAGAGTTATTATTTTCATCATCTTCAATTTCTATTTTTTCAAAATCAATTTTATCAAATATTTCTACATCTCTTTTATTAGCATAACAATCATCTGTATAAAATATATCATAATTCATTATTAAATTAATTATTTCAATATTTGTAATATCATTTTTACCATTTATATATTCTTTAATATTTTTATCTAATAAAAATGCACTTTCATCTTTTTCATGAAAGGAGTTAGCTTCTTTTTTAATTATATTTTCTTTTTTATCTTCACAAATATTATTCACTAAAATATAATATTTAACAAAAGTTTTTCTTAAGTCAAAGCAATCAGAAATATTCTCTTCTGTTGGTTCCTTGCAAAAATTCAATAATATTTCCCAAAAATTATTTGTAAAGAAAACTAATAATTTTTTATTTTCTTCTGAAAATAAAATTATTTTCTCTATTAATTCAATTATTTCTTTATAATATTTATTATTGAAATATAAACTTTTTATTTGAATAGGTCTGAAATCTTTCATTTTAATGATATTTTCTTTATTATTATTAATTACTTTTAGAAAAATTAGAATATCAACTAAATAAAAAAGACTTCTTTCAATAAATATTTTAAATTCTTTTTTAACGGAATAACCAATGAATTCATTAAAAAATTTTTCATCTTTTTTTATTGAATCATTAAAATGAGCTTTATAAATTATTAAAATATCAAATAAAACCTCTTTACTATTTAAATAAAGTTTATCAAATAATTCTGAAAACAATGTATAATCATAAGTATATAAATAAGATAATAATAACCCATAAAAATAAACAGGTTCATATGAATTTTTTTGCACTAAATTTTCAGAATTATTACAAATATTTTTAAAATATTCATTATATTTTTTTAATGTTTCTTCTTTTCCCATATTTTTTTTAGTGTCAACTTCTTTATTAAGTTCTTTAAATTTTTCCAATAATAAAGAGCAATGATTTTTATTATTATATAATTTAATAAATAAATTAATAAGAAATTCAAAATTTGGATTTTTACAATATAAATTTATAGTATCTTTATAAAAAATATCTTCTTTTTCATTTTCTTTTTTTTTGATTTAGTGCATCGATAAAAATATTCATTTTTTCATATAATTCTATTCTATTCTGTGATATAATTTCATAAGTTTTAAAAAAATTTCTGTATAATCTTAAAGTTAAGTTGTATATAAAGGTAGATTCTTTAATATCAAAATTTATATTATATTTACTATCATTAATTGAAAAATCTAAACTTATATTTTTTTGTTTTGTTGATTTCATTTTTAATTTAAATACTTTAAAAAAACGAATATCTGTATCAATTGTTAGTGATTTTGAATAAATACATTCAATATCAAAAGATTTTTGATCAAATTCAATATTACTATTATCTTTTCTACAATAATCTAATAAAAAATAGAATATTTTGAATTCAGGACCTTTATTGTTTGATTTCATAAAATAAAAAAAAGTTAAATATTTTAAATAATAAAATTTAAATAATTTTTAAAAGATAGAATATTAATATTATTTTTTAAATCTTGAAAAAAATTATATAATTTATGGGGATTGGGGATTGGGGATTGGGGATTG